>JAUZNK010081278.1:0-13180 GCA_035046665.1 Euphysa ruthae | reverse complement strand
CTTCAAAACCGTGAGCTGATGTGTCTGAACTTATGAATATATGATAAAATAAATATAATTGATTAAAATATTACGAAGCTAACGAAGTTAATATTACCAGAAACTCTGTTGTCTTCATCTTTACGAATGTCTGTTTTAATCAAAAATTAAACATATCTTTATATAAATGTATAAAAATAAAATAAGGAAACAGCGATTGCAAGGATTTAACCAGAAGAATAAATAAGCTGGGAAGAGATGTCATTATATTTGTTTTTTTTATACTTTCCGTGATAAAGAAACTATCTTTACTTTTACATCATAAACGTTATTAAGGAAAAATTTACTATATACTATATATATTGTGTTATGCGTTTCTACTACTACCAAGAAATATATCAAGTTTTTAAGCCTCGAAAACAGCGCTAAAACATAAAACATAATATAGCAAATGTTTCTTCAAAACGGTTTGAAAGGTTTATTCTCTAAAATACTTGTAAAACTATCAAAATATAAAAAAACCCGTGTTGCGTGAGATTTTTAAATATATTTTCGTTCTTGGTGTTAGACATTAAATATGTCTCAAATACAATCATTACGTCATTTAAATTTTTCTTTCTCTCTCAAATCATTCTTTTTTTTTTTTTTCAAATCTCATGAAACTGAAGTTACCATAAGGAAAATCATTTCACGAAATTGATATATCTTCAAGTAATTTTAGAAATTTAGATCCATCATTCATCTAAGATTTACGTAGAACGATCTTGACCAAAATAAGATATGATGGGTCGAAATATTTTAATCAAAGAGCGCTTATATTTTAAGTTTTTGGATGAACTGATGTATGGGTGTAGTATCTATTTCTAACTGCTAGAATAAATTTTTAAATTAACATCAACTGAGTTGTCTTTACACTATTTGTTTAACTCAGTATGGTTAAGTTAGCCTATAACATTACTAAGTCATTTGGATTTAAGGACAGAAATAGTAGAATGGGGTGTTATCATGCATATGCAGAAAGCTGTGCAAGAACGCCGTACTCACGAGCATACTTTCCGTGAAACGTTTTAGGACCCAGTAAATATACATATTGAAAAATATCAAATTTTGGTGTTATATTTCTTCTTAGTTAGCTAGTGATTTTCTAGAAAAACAAAGAAAATAATCTATCAAGAGGTTAAAGATAATCTCTAAAATATTAACTGATTCTCTGTTACTAGCTGACTTTAATTTAATTAAAAAGACTCCGATTTGTTTTAAAAATATGCTTTGAAAAAAAATATAATTGTCTCAGATTTTTAAAATATTACCATATATATATATATGCATTTTGATTATAGTAATAAATATAGAAATTCACTCAGCAATTTCCAAGTTTAATATGCATTCCTCATGAGCAAGAAAGGACACTTCCAAAGTCTAGTAATTAAACTAGAGTTGGTGAGATAAATTAAATAATTAAAATATTTCTAACTTGAGACCTTAAGGCAATTAAAAGCATGTTTCTGGCCCAGAAAAAAATTAATAAAAAGCTTTGTGGTTTCATTGAAAAATTTGGTTTCTTTACGTTCTGTAAATATTCTCCAAGTTGTGTGGTATGTGCAAGATTTCAACCAGTGTTGTAAAGCATTTTCCTGGGAAATCTGTTGCTGTTGGAATTGCAATTGGAAATTGACAACCTGTTAGTGTATTTTAGGAGTAGTTAGGGCACTTTATCATTAAGTTATACCAGTTAATGTTTTCTCATATAATACCCTTAGTGATGTCATAATTAGTAAGAATGTAACTCAGTAGCAAAAATTTTTTACTCTAAATGTAGCTCGAGTTTTATAAAATTTTACTGGAGTTGTTCCCTAGGTAAATAGCATTATTATGAAGCTATAACATTTAGGCATTTGTTATTTCCAGGGGCTCATACCAACAAATTATGCACTATTGGCTAATTAGAACCCAGCCTAGGTGAGAGAGTTTAGTAGAAAAGTAAATTTCAAAGCCAATCTTACCAAATCTGCGTCTGTTATCTAGACTTGTTAATTTGTTATTAAATGATAATTAGACCTGCTAACTATATTTATAAAGTTTCGGATACATTTTTTTGATATAGCATATGATTATTAACTGAACCGTAAAGTAAAATCTTTCGCAAAGCTTTCCGTATTACCTAATCTTGTAAATCGATGCCGAATATTTTCTTGTCGTATTGCATACTTTTGCAGAATTTGAGAATTCCCTAAAATAAGTATGCAGCCTGCGTGCATTAATAAATTTTTTTAATATGCATGTATTTCTTGATTATTATTATTTTTTTAAAAAACAAGAATTTTAACGTGGGTTTTGCTGTAGTTGATACTATGGTTAAAAAATTTTCAGCGAAACTCGTTTTTTGAAAGTTTTGATAAACGAAACTGTGATAATAGTTTTGCGTTGAATTTTCTGAATATTTTCTATTTCTTTATACATTTTGGAAGAATCTATAGTTTAAAAGAAAAAAGCAATAGTTCTAAAAAGAAAAAAATGTTGTAATTAATATTCTAAAAATATTAATTATATACTATCTTAATTGTAGTAAAATATATAAAAGCAAAGGCTATGAAAAGTGCTGACATTAAAAATTTTTTTTGACAAAACGCAAATATTTATACTCAACAAAATTTCTATGCTATGTCGAAATTATTTACGCTATACCAAAAATGTTTGCTATATCAAAAATATGCATATATATATAATAGAGGCTGTTGTAATCCTCATGGGTATAATATTTATTCACCCTGTTAATTAGTTGAAAAATTATCAAAAGATTTTGAACTAACTTTTTTCTAAGTAGTCTTTAATGCCAGACAGAAGCCTGTCTCTAAATATTTTTTGTGCAGACTTAAAGTTAATTGGAAAGTGGTTTTTCCCGAAAGCAGCTGGAGCTTATTTGGCAAAAAGCGAAAAATTCTCTATAGTAAATTCTAAATTCCATCCAAAGTTCGGGCCCAAATTTTTTCTTATTTTGTCTCGCCTTCCCATTTTCAATCGATACAATATTGTCTTGCCTCCAAGTTTTAAACCATCCTGTCAGGAAAAGCAGTTTTATAGTAGTTTTATAGTTTCAGTGTAGGGTCGAAACCAGTAGATATTTTTGCCGAATAAGTTTTAATAGTATAACTCATTAAAAAAATCACTGAAAAGGGCAAATTTTATTGTACTCCGTTCGTTCATACGGTTTAAAATCGATAAAGTGCATTTTCAATAAATGAAAATCGAACGGAATTGAAAATGCAAATAAAATATATAAGATATGAGCGGTTTACCAAATATGTTTCCAATTTCATCTCTAAAACCATGGACTTATACATGGGTAGTAAAAAAGTGCAAGAAGGGATAATCTATTACAAATTTTCCTCTGAAGAAGATTCAGAAGAAGAATCATCGTCAGTTTCCTCTTCACTTTCATCGTCATTCTGAAGATGAAATTCTCTCTCTGCTGCAGGCGTTTCAAAACCTTCAAGTCCAAGGATGTTTACTAAGTAATCATCTGGCTTATCAAACTTGCTAGATACTCCGCATTTTAAAAAGGAGCGAACTATAGTATCCTTTAATCGTGTTTTGAATCGCCTCCAAGCGTTGTCAACTCACTTTGTGATAAAAACTCTCCTGTCAGGGACAGGAGAATCAACTTGTCAATTTGCTCCCGACGTACAACTTCGCGTTTTCTTACAAGTGCTTTTCGAATTGCTCTTTGATTTAACATTTAAACGGTTTGCTGATGCACACATCTAAAGGTTGTATTCCGCTTGTTGTACCAGAAGGAACGTTAATAAAAATTGTACCTTTTTTTTGTAATCCAAGTTTTACAGACTTTTACAGATTGAGCTGTATGGACATCATTGAACCAGGGGTTTTTGGGTTAAGCAAAACATTTCCCTATTGCTCATTAACCCAGTGGTCCATAACCTTTTCGTCACACCGGGCATTTTTTGGAATTTCATCATTACTCGCTTATGGCATCCTCGCTTTTCTTCATTCTTGAGGCGTTTACCTTTTCCTTACGCTACCATCAGCAAAAACAGGCAATACACTGTCTCTTGTCTAAATCCGTGGTCCCTGTAACACACCAAACCTCCTCTGCACCCTTGCTATCATAGCTTTTATTTTCATCCATAATAAAAGGCAAAGGGGTTTGGTACATGTTATCAAGATCACATAGTTCGTAGTTCCCCCGTTTTCTCTTCCGCAAAAGTTTAGTATGAAATAACTGGATTGAATTTTTTTTAAATCGGCAATCAGCTTTTATGCGTTTTCTTTCTTAAAGATATTTCTTTTCTCTTGAAAAATTGAACAAACAATTAATCAGAGAATTTTAACTCTCTCTCGGGGTAATGATCATTTAAAATTTGACATCCGCGGAGAGAAAACCACCATCTTTTCACGATGGTACCATTCTTACACAGTTACAAGAATTCTTCATGAAGTTTTTTCTCCATCAGTACTTTTCTTTCGCATAACACTTAGCCTTGGATCTACTTTTCATTGTTCATAGTAACAATTTTCCTGATCTTTAGCCCAATTTTGAACTTGCTTCCAATCAATGCTGAAGGTTTTTGCAGTCTTACTAACAACCTTTCCATTTTCATGATGCCGTTGGACTACTTCTACTTTTGAATAAGATTTTCTTGTAGGTCCTATTGTCGAAAATCAAACTTACCTCTTAGCGTTTATGAAGAAAAAAACGCACTACACAAATACGAAACAAACACAGTTTAAATGAAACAATGTACCTTTTTTGTATAGAACGTTTGAAATGAATCGAACGTCTATTTTTTTCTCTGGTAGAATTCAATTTCTTTTGACAGGAAGCAAAAAATAAGTAAACGAGATCGGCGGTAAAATCTGCAATAGCATCTTTCTATGTTGCAAAACCTAATTCGAGAATTAAAGGACGTCATGTCTATGAATACAAGTATACAGTAAATGATTTAGCATGTTATGATATAAGCTAACAATAAACATAAAAAAAACGTCATAGAGGTTTTGTTTCGTGGGTAAAGAAGGATAACAGGACAAACAAAAAAGGAAAGAATTGTAGGACATGTGCCAGAAACCTTGACTAAGCTTCTAAACCCAATGATGAAGAAATGCCGAATGCTCTCAATGAAAGAAAAAGGGAATTACTGTATCGTGCCGATTTTAATTACTTTAATTGGCGCCATAAGTAAAAGAAATTAATTTTCAAAGAAATCCTTTGAATTTAAGCCTCTCTACAGTAAAAACTTTATTAGGAAAACTAATTATTAAATTTTTTTACAAGGGTAAGACTTTTTCCAAATTTAGGCATTTTATGTATCGGTTACAAGGTAATCTTAAGCAAGCAACTTTTATAAAAAAATCATCTTTTGAAATTATTTCTAACTGAAGTTATCGCTAATTTTAAAAAAAGAAAAAGAGGAAACTCGAGAGCAATTCCGATAAGATTGAAAAAAAATTTTTTTTTGAAAAATAATTATTCGTCATGCTGCTAATTAAATTAAATAAATCAACTTAAGAAAATATTTAAATTAAATTCCCTTAATTTTTTATAAAGTATGATAACAACGCATGAAACCCTTATAACCTCCAAAAATCCGCCCCACACAACCACCAAATAAATTACCTACACTTTACACCTTCGCTACCTCGCCTTATTGAGACAATACACGAAAAATAAAACATAAAATGATTTCCTAAATTACAAATGAATAAATGAACGAGATTAAATGTGTAATATATAAAAAACATTTATTGATGGTTTGAATATTTTGAATTGAAATAAGCAACTGATAAGCAAAAGTCATATGAAAGCTTACATAAAAAAAGTGAAGCACAATACAAGAACAATAAGCTATATTATATGAAGCAATATATGAACGGTAGAATTATAAAACATTTTGATTACTTAAACTGCGAAAAAATAGAAAAGATAGGCTATTTAACAAATGAGTATCAGTTATAAACAGATTAAATAATTTAAAAAGAACATGAGTTGATGATCACAAAAGTCTTTGCTCAAAAGTCAACACAAGAACAATATAAATTCCCTCTATTTTGGTTTCTTATAACAAGATTAATTACACAACATGCAACTACCGTATGACAAAAACATGAAATTGAATATTTTAAATTGAGATTAGTTGATTATATAAAATTTTTACATGTTGCCAGGCTATTTACTTTTCATAAGAATTACTAGTTGATGACACACTACTCGAAAGTTTTTTTCACTAAAAGTCTTAAAACAATGCTGCAGTTTGATGTTGAGGTATGTATTATTAAAATATAATTTTAAAAAGACGAAGCAGTTAACGATGAGGTAATACACAAAATAGCACAAACTATACTGTGTCTCCAATGAGCAATGACAGGAATGATATTAGTTTATTAGATATTGGGGAAACTGAAGATTCGAATAAGATGCATAACGAATAATTCTTCTGCTTTAAAATTTTTAATAACGAATACACGTTTTTATTAGTAAATTGAATCTTGCTTCCCCTGAAGTGGCTCCCCACTTCATTTTTCAAACTTGAAATTTGATTCTATTCTGGGCTAACTTATTAATAGATACAATAAATTAAATTTTTTTTTTATTTTTATGTGGGATCATCAGTATTTGTATTATCGAGCTCAAAGGGGCATAAATGTAATGACCCGTATATTATTACATGAAAACTTTCGATTTTGAAATTATAAAACGCATAAGACATATTGGTTAATGTGATAGAGTTTTGTTTTAAATTGAGAATAGTTAATTTTGCCTTCATAAAATTTGTTGGGGTATAAATATTTTGATTCAAAATATGATAGCATTGTTTGTTAACAGCATTTACTTAAACTTCGTGAGCTTAACGCATATTATGTTCCTATTTTGCGGTTGTCCAGTTTGGATATGATAATTCAAAATTAATATACTAGTATGGTATAATAGTTGAACTTTGCACAAAGGAAACTAAATTTTAATTAAATTCTAAATAATCTATAATATGTTTTAAACTTTTCCTTTTTAAATATCAATTTAAATCGGTTTTTATCAGCAACGGTGAAAGTAAGCCGCTTACTTAATAAATATTTGAGCAATTTATTTATTTCTCCCATAAAAAGTTTTGTCGAAGAAGCTTTAAAAAGTTTCTAAATATAATTTGTGTATTTTATTTTTAATTTCACCAGTGTATACGTTATTTTTAGTTTTGGTGTTACAACGAACAAATAAACTTTTGAGGGTAGGTGTGTTATACGTAAAAATCAGCCAAAAGCAAGTGGCTTTTTTTCCAGCCGGGCCACCAGTTATAATCACTATCACCTCCAATCACTATGGTTAAGCCCAGATCTTGGTGCCATTTATCGTCAGACTTGGTATGGTGGGTTGGCACTACACGTATGCTCAAGTTTCATTGAAACAATTATTTTTTTCTTGGCTTAATAACGCAAATTAGGGGAAATAAATAGATTTTTATTATTAGAATATGCAATAGGGGCGTATTAGAATATGCAATGGGGGCGTATTAGAATATGCAATGGGGGCATATTAGTATATTTTTATTGTGAAAGGACAATAAATTACGTTTTTTTTTTTTGCATGAGATTTTGTAGTTTCTATTTTGATTTTGTAGGATCTAGGAAGAAAACCACCCGGAATAAAGCCATCTAGTAAATTTTCCACACGGAAAAATAGCCACTTAAGAAATTTCGCACCCAGAAAAAAGCCATCTAAGAAGATTGCCACTCGGAAAAAAGCTACCTAGTAAAAAAGCCACTTACAAAATATCTCGACATATATTTATATTTAAGAATACTGGATTAGATCGGATAGAAAAAAGTCACCTCCGAAAAACTTTTTTATCAGGCTGAATTTACATAAATAATTTTTACATAAACCTTCCAAAATTATTACATTTTTAAATGTGTTTCCGTCAAAGTTTGCTTTGAGAAGATTCTCTTATAACTTTACTTTTTTTTTCGTTTGTTTCTTATTTCTTACAGTTTAAAAAATTCGATTTCATTTCAATCTTGAAATTATAACACGAAATAATGTACAAATAGAAGATTAATTAATTTTATCCTTTTAAATACAAGTATAGAACTTGAAAACTACAGAGAGAACAAATCGCCACAGTAATAACATACTTTTTATAAGGAAAATAAATAAGTGTATATACTGGTAATTTGTGTTTTATAGAGCAATATTGTGGGCGATGTTTGTAAGTTTATTCTATCATAATTTGGGTAATCATCAACGATGGTTAGAATCTTCGGCGCTATGCTGGTGGCTCGTACTCGTCATCAATCAGCCTGAAGAAGGTCAACACGTGAAAGGTTTTCCTACTTTCTTTCGTTGCCAGCCTTCAATGTGGTTATTAGAACTTGGCATTTCGTTATGCGTTTTGTGAAACATGTTCCACAACTCGATGGAAAAGGTAGGCGTTCTCCATGGGGCGTTTCTTCTCAATCTTCTAATATAATTTTTCATAATCCAGCATCTGATCTGCCTTGTCATCATAAATTATCCAAAATTGGTCGCAAAGCAAATTGAAGCTCTCGATTACATCCTGTGGTGGTACAAATGCCAATGTTGCTATCATGCGTAATGCAAACAACCCGTCGTTTATGTACCGTACTTGCATACCATACACTTGGACGTGTTTCCATAAGTTCGATAAAGATTGAAAAAACAGCAGTTAACCTTCAAATTTTCAAAAACGTTTTGTGCAGCGTTGATAGCGACCCTTTCATAATAGAACATCTTTCTCCATGATCCATTTACTAATGGTTCAACTGCTATTCAATTTAAATAAAATATTGAAATTATTTGACGGGTAGATGAGTGTATTAGTGTAGTTGCTTCAGAACAGTGTCGTCGACGCTAAATTTTGTCGAAGCTCTTCACTTTCCCTTTCATCGTAGTTGACATTCTAAAGATCTGATCTGAAAAATCTTCGTTAGCCAGATTCTTTTTGAATATATATATTTTATTGAAACAAGATTTTTTTCTTAAAGTGGCTTAATTGCTGGGTAGCAATTTTCTGGATGACTTTTTTCCCGGGTGGTTTTTTCCTGTTACCGGTTTTGTACGGTTAAAATGTCTTTGCGTGGAAAATTTTTGCTTGAGATCATCCATTTTTTCATTGAAAAATTTAATGAGTTGTATTTTTTAGGTTTTTTAATGTTATATAAAGTAATCGTCAATTTTCTTTTTTTAGTATTTGTTTTTCTTATTTTTGCATTGTTTTTGAAAAAATGATGGCATAATTTTGTTTGTTGCAATGAATAAACCAGCGAAAGATTTTCTTTCAGTTCAGTCAAGCGAGAGTGTTTTTTTTGGGTGGGATAGAACTGATGAAACCAGTCGATTGAGAACTTATTTAATAATTTAAGGGGGCACAGCCCTCAAAATTTTGAAAAATTACTGATTTTTTTCAAATTTTCAAAAAAAAAAAAAAAAAGAAAAACATTTTTCTAAAGTAAAATTTAATGTATATTTTGATTTCAGAACACATTTTTTTATAAAAATTAATATAAATTTACCTAAAAACTGGTGTTCCTAGAGGTAGCCTAGAATAAATCCCCTAAAAACGTCCTTAATAAAGGTGGTTTTCTGTTGCAATAGTTCTTTTTTCACACACTTCTCAAGCCATTTTTGGCTTTTTGTTACAGGGCGTAAAATTACGCAATCGTTACATCAAAACAACATAACAATGGTTGAAATATTCTTATACAGATAAGTTTTTCCTCAGTTGATAAAAATGATCTTATGGACTGGAAAAAAAGGTAATTTTAACTGAAAATAGGTGGATTTTGCAGTCGGACACTTATTGAAACTCTAATAGCAAAATTATCAGAATTTTCTGCCTGTTGTCTTTGTTGCTACTTGTCTTTTTAGAAAAGAATAACATTTCAGTTTTATCATAGCTTATATATATATATATATAAAAAACATGGTAAAAGACGGTCATTGATATGAAATAATGAGTAGATATTGCCAAGGTTGTAAAAATGCAAATAGATGGAAAAAGAATGATCCAGAGAGATATAATAAGTTGATTGCCAATCACAATTTTACTAAAAATCATCTTGGGGTCAGTCCGCACCAGCGATGGAATTGTCTGGAACAAGGAATATTTTTTGGACACTCAAGAGTTTATAATAGCGTGTTACGACACACTAAGTATTACTGAGACTCAAAAAGTTTCTTAGCAGTTGAAAAAACCTTAGGGATAGCTGTGTAAAAGCAAGAATTTATTTATCATGTTCAATAAAGTGTCGGTACGCGAGCATAAGGAAAAAGGTTTGGGTGGCAAAGGAAAGTTGACAGATGCAATTAACGACAAATTGGAAAACTATAATAGGATCGCTGTACGAGCTAATGTTGGTGATCTGAACAGTATGCAGAGTACTGTAATGTTCACTTTGTTCAATATGTGGCGTCGTCGGACAAAAATAATTATCATGCACATTTTCCAAATAGTCCCGATTCTTGGTGTACTTTTAATACTGATATAGCGAATGGCACCAGTAATTTTTATTTCTTCTATCAGAATTTCCATTTCAAGCGAACAATTTCATAAAGATTTTAAAATTCTTGACATGTGATAACTTTTTCCCTCACTAAAAACTGATCGTTGATACCGTGAAAATTCAAAATGGTTAGGAGGGGTGTAGATGGATCTACCAGAACACGAACGAAACTGTAATATTGTTTTTAGTGTCATCCCGACTAATTTTTTTTTGAGATAATAGTTTAATTGTTTGGCTATAAAAAGGCGTCTTTTTACTTAGTGTCTTGGTATGTATTAGCATTTTAAACTTCGAACTAAAAACCTTTTGCGCCGTGCGTCATCTAATATTATTTCTTACCAAAAGCAAACAGCTTGTTAATATTTAAGAAATTATATTTAATCATACTGGAGTCTTTTTTTTTTTTTTAATGTGTAAGAAAACAAAAAAATTTTACGTATCATATTTTACATTTTAAAAACAGCGAAAAGCCAGTGGCTTTATAGCCAGTTGGGCCACCGGTTATAATCATAACTTGTTACTCATTTACCGATATAATTGATTATATTAGAGTTCTGGTTTGGCACTATTGATGAAGTTAATTTTTAATGATACGTAAAACTTTTTGTTTTGAATTTGGATAAATTTTTGAAAGGTGTTTGTTATTCGAAGAGCTCAGTTAGGTCCCCCAAACAGGTTAATGTATAAAAAGTTTGATTATGTTTACAGGTGGTATAGGGACTCAGGTTCGTGGTCGATAAGTCGCCATTTTGGGCCCAAAAAAAATTATCTTTTTAAGATATGGTCATATTACCAATCTTTAGAAAATTTTATGTAGATTTTGGTACTTTTCTGTGACCCCCGCCACGCCTCAAAAATATATTTTTTTAGTTTAATAAATAGCATGTACAGAAAAAGTGGATTTACACCTGGCTGATTCAGTTTGATAATAATTAATAAATAAAAAGACAGCGAAAACAAAGCAAGTTAGTGTTAGCAGTTTTCAGAGCTTAACCGTAGTATTAATTAGCTTATGAACAATGAATCTTTTAAACCTATCTGGTATTGTACACGATAAAGAATCTAGTGTAGAATTTCTATAGAATCTCTAACGAGCTTATGGTGGCGTGGTAGCGAAAAAGAAAAGTACCTAGATTTTAAATCACTAATGACATTTTAGCATAAAGGTATAGAAAAATGAACAATGTGTTTATGTGTCTCTGTACTGTCTTGGTTTGTACAAATCAAAACTATCGCGGTTAAAAACCGTTCAAGGGAAAGGCTGTCCATGTATCTGTTTGGTAGTAAGGTAGATTTGCATTTTGAAGACAACCACTAAACCAATTTATTTCAAAAGGTTACGTTCTGTTCTACCTACTCAGGATTCAATAGCCACTAGTAAAAGTCTTATCTCAGCAACTCGTCTTATTTGACTTTCTGGTATCTTGAATTAAAAGTGGCGGCTAAATTACAACCAACTAAAAAGGGTCGATATCTTTTTCTGAGTCCCTCCCTATACCAGCTAAATTCATACTATGAAGTCAAACTTGTATACAATTAAGTGTATGCGGCCCTAACTAGCTCCTAATGTAATTTAGTAGTATCTCTTATCAAAAGCCAACTAGTACTCAAAATCGTTGTAAATTAACTATTGTTTTATATGAATGAAATAGTCATTCTATAAAGGTTTGTACGTCTGCTAAAATTGTCTGCAATTTACAATTTACTTAGCCGTAGTCTGAAAAATCGTTAAAAAGTTGTGTTATTTAGAGTTTTTACAACCTGTTTATAACCTATAGGGGTTCTTTTTACTTATTTTGGAATTTTCTACTTTTTCAAACACCCATCTCTCATTTTTGGATTTTTTCAACCATAATTATTAAAAGCTTCTCTTTCTTATGCACTCCAGAAGAAAAAGCTAAATTGAAAACTAAGCCGATTTCTAGCCTATTTTAGATATAACAGGACCTCAATCCAAATTATTTTAAACTATGTCAAATGATAGATTAAAAGCATTTTAACGAAAAAAAATTTAATATTTTGTATGATTTTTGACACAAAAATCGATCACTTTTCTAAGCCCTGCCCATAAGAATACTACAATTTAGGGAAAAAAATGCAGTTCAGAAATATTTAAACTCATTGTGAGAAATTCACAAATTAATTTTGTTATAAGGGAATGACTTTTCCATAATATAATCACCTAAAGACTACTGAAATATATTTTAAATCACTTTAATAAAAAAGATTGTGGGTTGTGCTATGCGTTGGAAGACAAGATATATGTTGAAAATTTTCCTGTTACTGTTGCCTAATGATAAGAACCTAAAAGTAACCTATGCAACTGTAGAGGAGTAAATTAATTATATAGTTTTGAGGAAATCAATAATAACAAAAAATCATTCCAGATATTGTTTAAGTCTAATCACTAGTAATAAAGAAAAAAATATGTCAATCGACAAATTTCATCAGTATAGCTCTATACTGATGAATTGTTCATCAACAAAACACGTGTGTCTCAATTGAACACACACACACATAGATGTTGTATGAAATCTAATAAACAACTACTTTGAAAAGAAAAAATATGTTTGAAATAATGAAAACTTTTTACAATAATAATAAAAAATATATATATAATATAATATAAATACATAATAAAAATAAAACAACAAAAGTTTCATGATTATTA
>JAUZNK010081256.1:0-13183 GCA_035046665.1 Euphysa ruthae | reverse complement strand
CAAATCTCAAACATTAGGTACCAATCTCCTCAACGTTGTGACGTCACAACTGAGCTTACGTTTAAGCTTTCGCCTTAAACTATCACTATTTAAAGGTGCAAAATAATTTCAAACTGGATTAAACGAAAAATTATTTTCATATTTAATGTTAATTTTATAGAGCACATTTATTTGTTCCAACTAATTGTTCTAAAATCACATACCATAAAAATAATAACTCTATGAAACTGCAGTAGCTGCATCATCATAATATACACATCATGTATGAGATCATAAAAAATAACAGAAAAAAGAGGTTTAAATCTGTTGCTAAGTACTTTTAGCACAGTGTGTTTTAAATTAGCAACTTTTGCACAATACAATTAATTTGGAGAGTGTGGCTACTGAACGTCTTTGCATCAACAGCTTATTTCACACGTAACTAAGTTGTTTTCAGTTGTGTCTCTTTAGATGGTACAATTATAAACTTGTTTCATGCATTAAAAATATATCAGTGTGACCACTTCTAAATTTCTTAATAACAAATGCGTTAGAGGTCTGTCCTCAACATGAAAACTAACCCAAATAATAATAAAAAAAACCTATTATAATAAGAAAAACATTATACCATACCTATAATTACGAAAATACTGTTTGCATGATTATAGGTTCACCTTTTTTGACCAATTTGATCAAATACAAAAATTTTAGTAACAGTGTAAAGACCTTTAAACCAACATTAGAAAAATAAGACACTTCAAATGAAAATTCTTTCTAGCATCTCAAATAGCAGCATTGGCAATCACATATAATTTACAGTGAAAACTGGTTTTATAAGATTTACAAATAAACCATTAACCTTGAAAGTTTGTTTGAAAAGCATGGTGATGCTCTCTTTTCTAACATCATGTTCCGCATGCATTCCAGCTGTTTTTCCAGAACATCGCAACGGTTTTGTGCTCCTTCCAGCTGGCTTTCCAGCTCTGTAAAAAACAAGCATTTTCAAGATTTATGGGCCCTGGAACCTATTTTATTGCCTATTATAAAAGACCTACAAAAAGTTTCAAAATTTCTGAAATTTTAATTACAACATTTCTAAATATGTATTTAAAAAATTACAACATTTTCAAATCAGTACTCAAAAACTTATGCTAATCAAATCAGTACTCAAAAACTTATGCTAATCAAATCAGTATTCAAAAATTTCTCAAAAATTTACACAGATGATATCAGTAGTCAAAAATTTACACCATTCAAATCAGTACTCAAAACTGTACACCGATCAAATCAGTACTTAAAAATTTACAGTGATTACATCAGTAATCAAAAGTATACATTAATTAAATCAGTATTAAAAAAATAAACTGTTCAAATCAGTACTCAAAAAACTTAAGCTGTTTGAATCAATACACAAAAATTTACAATATTTTCAAATCAGTACTGAAAAACTTATGCTTATCAAATCAATACTTAAAAACTTATGCTGTACAAATCAGTACTCTACAATTTTACGCAGTTTAAATCAGTACTCAATAATTTAAACCATTTTCAAAGTTCAAATCAGAACTCAACAACTTATGTTGTTAAAATCAGTACACAAAAATTAATGCTGTTCAAATTTTTATCAAAAACTTATGCTGTTCAAATCAGTACTTAAAAAATTATGCTGTTCAAATCAGTACACAACAATTAACACTATGTTCAAATCAGTACTTAAAAATTAACAGTTTAAATCAAAAATCAGTCCACTAAAACTTACACCGTTTAAATCAGTACTAAAAAATATACATTGTCCAAATCACAACTCAAAAATTTATCCTGTTCAAATCAGAAATCATAACCTAAAAACTTACACCATGTTTAAATCAGTACTGTAAAAATTATGCTGTTCATATCAGTACTCAAAAATTTACGGAGTTCAAACAAGTACTAAAAAATATATGTTCAAATCAGTACTCAAAGATTTATGCAGTCAAAATTAGTGCTCAAAAATTTACCCTGTTCAAATCAGAAATCATAACCCAAAAACTTACACCATGTTTAAACCAGTATTGTAAAATTCATGCTGTTCATATCAGTACTCATATATTTACGCAGTTCAAACAAGTACTCAAAATTTATGATGTTCAAATCAGTAATCAAAAATTTACACCATGTTCAAATCATCACACAAAAATTAATCCTGTTCAACTCAGAAATCGTAACTCAAAAACTTATGTGTTTAAATCAGTACTCAAAAATTTACGTTGTTCATATCTGTACTCAAATATTTACGCTGTTTTAAATCAGTACTCAAAAAATAGTGATGTTCAAATCAGAACTCAAAAATTTACACCATGTTCAAATACAACTCATAAATTTATCTTGTTCAAATCAGAAACAGGAACCCAAAAATTAACACTATGTTCAAATCAGTACACAAAAAATAACGTTTAAATCAGTACTCAAAAATTTACTTTGTTCAGATCAGTAATCAAAAACACAATGTTCAAATTACATGTCAAAAATTTACCCTATTCAAATCAGAAATCAGAATTCAGAAATTTACACCACGTTTGAATCATTTCTCAAACATTATGCTATTTAAATCAGTACTTAACAATTTACACTGTTCAATCCAGTACTCTAAAATTTACACCATGTCCAAATCAGTACTCAAAAAGTTAAATTGTTATAAAATCAGTACTACAAAATTTACACCGTATTCAAATCAGTACTCAACAATTTACCCTGTTAAAATAAGTGCTCAAAAATTTATGATGTTGAAATCGGTACTCAAATATTTACCCTGTCCAAACCAGTACTCAAAAATTTAAGTTGTTCATATCAGTACTCATAAAAATTTATCTTGTTCAAAAATGTAACCAAAAATTTATGATGTTCAAATCAGTACTCAAATATTTACACTGTCAAAATTAGTGCTTAAATAATTATGCTGTTAAAATCAGTACTCAAAAAGTTAAATTGTTTTCAGATCAGTACTCAAAAAATTGTGCTGTTCAAATCGGTATTAAAATATTTACACCATATTCAAATCAGTACTCAAAAATTTATGCTGTTCAAATCTGGACTTGAAAATTGATGCTGTTCAAATCAGTACTCTTAAAATCTTTACTCAAAAATTTACACCATTTTCAAATCAGTCCTTAAAAATTTAAATCAGTACTCAACAATATACGCTGTTCAAATCAGTAATAAAAAATTTACATTGCTCAAATCAGTACCCAAAAATTTATGCTTAAAATTGTACTCTAATATTTACACTGTTTAAATGAGTACTAAAAAAGTTACATTGTTCAAATATGTACTCAAAAATTTGAGCTGTTCAAACAAGTGCTCTAAAAGAAAAGTAAAACAAATGTCACAAATACACACACAAACAGAGCCAAGCACCTAAAACATGATTTTATAGCACCCTTGTCTAGAGATCAAAGTCATTTAAATAGTACCAAAGTCACTAAAACCAAACTGCCGAAAATTTATGAAAAATCATGAAACATTCAACCAATAACTTTCAGAAAGCTCGAATAGGTACACTTTCGAAGTCTTTTTTGTAATTAAAAAAACCATAAAAATTTTTAATTAAAAATTCAAATAAGCATTTACATAATCAATGAAAAATGAAGTTTAAGATTAAAAACCAACTCGGGTTAGGGTTAGGTTACATTTGAATAAAACGTCAAAATTTCAATTTCAAACCAAAATTTTGATACCTGTTAAAAACATCCTCTTTACGTTGTATTAACATATGCATTATATAAAGACTTCAAAAACATCAACTTCAGTAAAAGTCAATATTTAAATGATTTATTTTTAAATTGTTTTCCGCAAAGCTAAAAGGCACTATGATGCAGAAAGCTAAAACAAGAAATAAAGATGAAACAGGTCTTCCACAAACTACAAAAGATATTGGTGACATTAAACTTAAAAATTAAGAGTGTTGGACCAAAGAAACATAATTCAGAACATTCTGTAATAAAAAAAAAAGAAAGGAAAAAAAAAAACAAAAAGGTTTTTGAAAAATTTCAGAATATAATTTTCAGAAGAAATTTGACCTAAGTAGGTTTTAGGATTTAAGTTTAATAAAAATTAAACTTAAATGAAGGTTAAGATAAGATTATAAGTGTAGAGCTTGCTGAGGAAGGGAAACAGAAGCAGTTGAAGTGGTATCCATAGCAAAATTGTGAAAACCAGACTTCAAGATGTTATGGAAAAAGTTTGTAACTTAAGTTATACAACAGAAGCCAGAGAAGGTGCAGAAGATAGTAATACCGCTAGAAAAAAGAGTGAATGGAACAAGGTTAGAGTTGTAACTTTTGTCAGCCAGAAAGGGTTTATATTAAATCAAGTCAGTGTGAAAAGTTTTATGCCTCATGGCATAAACATTATTGAAAGTCTATCTTATGACTATTACTATAATATTAATAACACCTTAAAGTGATAAAGATATTAGATTCTTATTGGAAACTCTAATGCAAAATTTGTCAAAGAACAGTCGTGTTATAGACCCAACTTTCACCTTGACAACTTTATAACTCAAATTTTGCAATGCAGAGTTAACTTCTGCTACGCTAGACCAGTCTATCACTACGTTAATTTTAGATAGCCTTAAAAGACATAATTATCCATTGGTCTATGTATCAGACAGATTACAACCGTGTTGTAATGGGCAAGCTTACACTTCTGTAAATAATGACTTAAGAGTACATTTTTTTCTCAGTATTGGGTGCTGCACCCTACAACCAGAATTATAATTTTGAACCAATAAAAGGAGAAATATGTGCGGAGGCTTTCATTTCGTGAATATATCTTCGGCTGTTTCAACTTTTGTTATATATAAAATATTCTCTTTACTAGATAATCACATATTTTTTAAATGAACAAACATTTTGAAAATAATAAAATTTCACTAGTAGTGATTTTTAAACAATCGATTCACAGAAAGCATGTCAATTAAAACGTTTTTCAAGTAGGATGCTACTAATAGCAATTTATTAACAACCGGACTGTAAGTATAAACATATTTGCTCTCAAAATTGCTTTTGTTGATTTTTCAAATTTCACTAATAATAAAATAAACAAATCATTGTTTTAATTTTTTGTGTTATAATTATATTTATAGACTTTTTTGCAAACATGAGTTTGGTTATTATTAATTTATCTTTTGTAAAAAAGCGTGGGAAAAAGAATTATATATGATGGATTTTGTGGAATAGTTATTTTAAGGATAATCTAAGAATACATGGGGTTGTGGTAAGCAATGTTTTGAAAACAATCGAACGATGTTTGGAATGATTAAGATTTCTTATAAAAATACACGCTAGTTTGTATTTATTCGAACAGTAAATAATAAGATTATTTATAAGGAGGACTTAGTGCAATAAATTCCACTTTTTGTAAATTTCTTACAACTTTTAATTACTGTGATATACTAGTTCTGGCTTTAATATATTTTTTTAGTTATACAAGTCCTTATAACTTTATAGTTGTAAGGACTTTTTTTATATAACTTTAACAATTCCTTATGATTTGAACAGAAAAATCAATAACCAGAAGTAAATATAAATAAATTAACATAAATTTTAATAAATTACATACATTTACTGAGCGTTTACTCTCAATAATTTTTGAGCTAAAGAAAAGTAATGGAAGCATCCCTTTATCTGTCTTGAAGTCTACTGCTACTTTTTTTGCTCTGTATCTTTCTGATTGTATAAATACTTCCTTTAATAATAGAACTTTCCCACCAAGTTAAAATATGCAGATATTGTTCCAATCTTTAAAAAAGGTGATGAGTTTGATAAGGGAAACTACCACCCGATTAATATATTACGAAATATGTCTAAAGTTTATGAAAAAGTAGTTTATAAGCAAGTTTATGTCTTTTTTGAGGATAAGTTTTCCAATTTATTATGTGGATTTAGAAAAGGATTTTCTACCCAACATGCTTTGTTAAGGCTCTTGTATACGATTTTTCGTGGGAAAACCTGGCCTTTCTAAACAGTTACCTAACTGGAAGAAAACAAAAGGCTTAAATTGGTTTTATATTTAGCAAATGTATTGAGATTTTACTAGGTGTACCTCAAGGCTCTATTCTAGGTCCACTTTTATTTAAAATTTTTATCAATGTTATTTTTTATTTCAGATATAATTAATAATCATAACAATATTTATGCGTGTCTTTGAAAATATTTGTGAACGGTAAATGAACAATCTTCATCGTGTAAATGGCTGGTTTCGACTCTATGGTAGCCAATCCAAGGGAATTCCAGTTAATGTTTCTGGGTCAAAACACGCCAGCAGATTTTTCTATTTCTATTTCTGGTTTGAGGATTTTGCCTTTATAGGAAATAGAATTATTAGGTATTATCATTGATTCTCACTTAAATTTTTCTTCTCACATAAAAATATTTTGCAAAAAAGAAAATAATAAAACATGTGCTCCAATGACAATAAAAGGAATGCTTTGAGTAAATCCCAAGCTAAAACTATTTTAAATGCCTGTATTTTAGCATACCTCTTATATTCTCCAGGCATCTGGATGTTTTGCAAAAAAGCTAGTATGGATCTCATCCAGAACACATAAACGTGCTCTGAGAAGGGTTTATGATGACAGGTCTTTAAGTCTAAATGAGCTCTTGGAATTAGATGACAGTTGCAGCATTCATACCAGACACCTTCAGCTTCTAATGGTTGAGGAGTTTAAAGGGCTGCGTCAGAGTGGTTCAAAGCTACTTAGGGATATCTTTTATCTTAAAGCTGTCAATTACAACTTACGTTCCACTTGTTTAGTTAAAATACCTGTAGCTCGTACAATTACTAATGGCACCAATCCCCTTCAGTTTAAAGAATGCATAAATTGGAATAATCTTCCCAGTCACATTAAAAACTGTAATAATGTCACTTCTTTCAAATGGAAGTTTAAACTTTGGAATAGGAGTTCGTGCAGCTGTACATGCTGTAGATGTTTTTTTTTTATAAATTTTGCTGCCTCCTTAGTTTATTTTTATTCTTATCCTGTTAATAAACCAATAAAATTTTTTAGTATAATTTAGACCTGGATTAATTTTATCTATAGGGTATTATACGTTCTAACTAACGTTAAATATACAGTTGAATTGAATTACACATATTTAATGCGTATCCAAGGTTACCACAACAGTAGGTTAAACTACATATAAAAAGTTTGCAGACATTCTATTTAAGAACGCTACTTAAAGAAGTTGTTAGTTTATGATAATTTTTTTACATCACAATTTTTTGGTGAATTTTTGTAAACAATGAAGTAAAAAAAAAACTGTTATTAAAAGGAAGAGTGTTTTATTCAAAAATTTCTGTTTTCCCGTCAATAAAATAAACATTATCTTTTGCACATAAGGCTGTGACATAAAAGTTATAAATGTAAGTGCATTTCAATCAAAAAAATCTACTTTAAAAGGATCAAATGTAAAAGGCAGCCAGTAGATGTTTTATTAATCATGAAAATTGTATTAGTGTGAACTTGACAAAGACATTGTGTCATCATAAAAAAAAAAGTACAAACTCAAATTTATTCAAAATTTTACATCCTTCTCGATGTAATCTTATAATTATGGTATAATAATAGCATATTAAAATAATCTCTGAAAAATAATAGAATTATCAAGCCATAAAAATATCACACAACTCTTCCAAGAACAAGAAGGTTGAATTTAATTTCGAAAGCTAAATAAGTGTTAGAAAAAGTTAGAACAATTTCTAGATATTTATAGCAAAATTAAAAGCAACCAATATCTGACCGAATTATGAGATGCCTGAAAGGACATGTCTGACCAAAACTCACAGTTACCAGCCATAAGGTCCAACCAACTAAAAATATTTATATAGAGGCTTGGTTCCTCAATTTTACTTATTTTTTAGGTTTTAAATGTAGCAATAATTATGAATTTAAAAATAACTGCTGAGGGTTATCTGTTTAATTTCGTTCTTCAAAATAATCCATTGATCAATGAAAACATCATGCTAATATGGTAACATAAGCTGCAACTACTTGCGAATTTTACCGCTTGGCCAAACATGGTGGCCTTTACTGGGAATGGAAAGGGGGAGTGAAGGGAAGAAAGGAAAGGGGGATGGAAGGGCAGAGGAGGACCACTACGTCATAATAAAATGCTGGGGAAAACACTGCAAAATAAAAAAAACTTAAAAATCCATTACCATAATCTAAGCCAAACATGTAGAAATGGTTAGAGATCTCTTTAATGATGCAACAACCCCTGGAAAAAAATGTCACTGGAAAAAAGCAACAACTACACAAACCAATGTTTACTCAGAAAACGTGTCTCTACTACAAAGAAACTGCAGCGTTTTTTATTCAATCTGATTACTCTGACTTTGATTCTTCAGATCTTAGTGACTCTGGATGTGTATTAGAGCTTAAAATTGCTTCAGAAACTGACGAAAAAATATTATTTCCGAAAATGAAGGTGTAGCAGAGGAAGCTGTTGATAATAATGAACAGCCTCTCCTACCAATGTTAGCAACCTCACAATATGCTCATATAGATTGGAAACATTTATCGTATGAAAACTACTCTATCCCGCAACCATTTACAAGTAAAAGTCGAGTTAATCCTTCAGTATTTAAACAAGATTGTCGGAATTGTTTTTACTGAAGAACTTATAGAGGCAATTATTACTCAAATTAACCTGTATGCAAGACAGTATATGGCTTCTCGTCAAATAAAGCGTCAATCAAGAATGAAAAACTGGACACCCATTAGAATGAACTAATGATTAACTTGGGTATTATTTTGTATAGAACTATTGTTTGGAAACCTACATATGCACATTATTAAACAGAGAATGCAATTTTTAGTACAATGATGATACGCTTAGTTCTAAAAAATGAACGTTTCTTGTTGATTGACGGAAAAAAAGGGTGAAAAAAAAATTTGCACAATAAATATTTTTACCATTTTATAAATGTAGTTGTTTTTAATGCACACATCATTTTTACCAAATTAGGTAACACTAAATCTCAGCTGCAATTTAGAGAAAAACTCCTCAAGAGAATCTTTGCCCAATATCCGAGGTCTCCCAAATAAAAACAACGCATTACGTTTGTCTGGGAGACACTTTACAAGTTTTATCCCGCCAAATAATATAAAAAAAAATCCACCTAGGATATGAACAGTGTGCTCACAAAATAATATCAGAAAGGTTACTAGATAACAATGTGGAGATTGCGATATTGGTTTATGTGCTACACTATGTTTTGGATATTACCAAACAAAGTCTGATTTTCTCAAGTTTTTGAATAAAGTAGTTATGTGTTTTTATGTGTATGTTTTCTGGTTTGTTTCCACTGCATGTTTATATTTCTATACATAGAAAAGAACTGACCTACATGTACTTTAAAAATTTTATTTTTTCCTGAGAAATAAAGACAAATTTAACCAAAATTAGTCAAAATAAAAACTCAGTTAAGAGCTTAAGGGTGAAAAGCATAAGAAAATTTACGGTTATATGTTTTAAAATATATTATCTAGTTTCATTATTAAGTAATAATGGATACCTGAGGCGTACTCCAAGTTAAAACTACAAACATAATGGGTAAAGATACTTGAGGCGTTACCACAAGTTAGAACTACAAGTAGATTTCATGAAAGTTTAAACAAGTAATGAAAACATGAGAAAAAATACTCTAAACATTCTAAGTATAAAATGGCCCTAACCCTAATCCTAACCATATTTGGGCATAAATATGCCCAGTAATGTAAAACACTTGTGAGAAGTTCAATCAAAACTAAAATGAATAATAATCAACTCACCGTTACTATGCGAATCATTCAAACTTGTAGAAAATAGTGCATTTTTAGCTTCCAAAGTTTGTGTGTATGTTTCTGTTTCTGTTGCTAATGATTTCAAGTTGTTTTCAGCGTTAACTCGGTCAGATTCCAGATTTTTGATTTTAAATTGCAAACCCTGTAATGCTTCCATAACAGCTAAATAAAAATGTTCAAAAACATCTATAATCAAAACAAGTCCTGTAAGAAAAATTAAAATCAAAAAGCTTTAATATATAATTCATATGGATCAACAGAGAATTATCTGAAAAATGTTCAATCACTAGCGAAGTCCCTAAAGTCTTGGTCCTTGGACTACTGCTGTTTCTACTATATTTCAATGACCTAAAAGTTGTTCTGAAACACCCTGGTGTTCTGAAACATTCTCAAATAATCAAGTATGTCGACGACACAGTACTTTTCACATCATTTTATTATTATCAAAAACTCTCTGAATAATGAAGATCTCTCAATCATTTAAGAAAACAAACTCATTCCAAACCTTAGAAGAGGAAAAGCACCTTACCAATTCTTAGGAACCACAGTCAATTCATTACATCCAATGGTAAAAAAAAGTGTGTGACGCTTGATTGTTCTACAAATAATGTTTGACTGAAAAATACAAAAGGTCAAACAGTAACACTCAATCTATTAAACCTTCGTGCAACAAAAAGAATCAACTGCAAAAACATTCAGCTACTTACAATCAACTAGCAACTAGAAAATCATGTCTGTAAACTTGCTTAGGTCTCACGTGTTTTGGTTTTCAATACTTACTTTACTACAAAAAGCCATGGACAACAAACACACACACAATAACAGCTACACAGTCAAAATACTAAAAGCTCGAATTTGCGAAAGGTTTCATTTGCATGAGTTCGAGCCATTACAATGCACTGCCGATACAAATCAGAAAAGAAAAAGCTATCCAAAAATTTTAAAACTCATTAAAAACAGATTTATAAGTCATGATGCTTAGATTTTATTTTGTAAAAAATATATTTAAATTTAGCTTTTATTTTATTTTTTTATATATATATATATATATATATATTATTTATATTTTATTTATATATGCTCATATATTTATATAGGACACATTTATAAGTAATAGTAGTAACCACTATGCAGAAATGTAAACTCTGTTAGAATATTTGTTAACTACAACTGCACTGCACTACAACTGCAATGCCATTTAACAACTGGTGATGGAGAAGCTTCTCTGTTCCTGTCAAAGAGTTTGGGCTCCTCTCTACCAGTTGGCAATAAAGCAATCACAAGCATGTTTAGGAATAGAGTGTGATCACACTCGTACACCCCTGCACACACATGTCTTAGGTGTGGTGGTCACACTCGCCGACCAACTACCGTTTTTTTAATAGAAAAACCGCAAAGAAAGGTATTTCTAAGGGTGGCCTGTTAAAAAATTGTATTTTTACATAATCAATAGTAGAATAATCCAGCTCCGACTTACAGGAGTAAATAAATTTATTAACTTTTCACATATCTTGTGAGCATATGAATTTTACTAAGAAAATTAGGATAATGGAGAGTTAGAGGGGGAAGTTTTAATTTATGAAAAGACAAGATTAGAAATATATGAATGAACAGAAACAAATAGAAGTTTTACGGTAAGTCTCGTTAAAGTGTAGTTTAAGTGACATGATGGAATATAAATTTAATAACATAATATTCAATTCCATCAACTCTAAAAAATTTTTTTTCAAATCATATCACTCAGTATAATGTTTAAAATATAATGGCATTTCAGGGTTCGAACTCTCAGCTTCGCTTTCGCAAATTCCGAAGTAATTTTGCGAGGGGGAAGGAAATTGCCAAGCAATTGTTTGTGTAAAGTTAGGAATAGCGAACCCAATTTTTTAAAAAAATTGCCTAAGAAAATCTTCAAATATTTAAAATCTGATTTACATTGGAGTTATACATGGAGATATGAAAGAAAGAAGGAGAGTGTTTAAATTTGTACAACAAAGTGTAAAAAATGTGGTTTTTTTTTTTGGTAAACAATAGCATGATGATTCGAACAATAAAAAGAAAACAAAACACAGCATATTTCTCGCGATCCTATAAATTTTTCTCTAAATTATTTATTTACAAATATTTTGCAATCTACCCTTGTAAGTTCTTGTATTTTATGTTTTTCACTATTGTTCAAATAAAAACGATATTTAAATGGGAAGCTGATTTAAAATTGAAGATTGGTAAGGAAATTTTTGGCGGTCAAATACCATGTATAAATTGTCAGCTATTAAAGAGGCATATTTTTAGAATTAAACACATTCAGGAGTTTAACGAGGCATGGTCAACCGGTTCGCAAAGTCTGAAAATACAACATAAGAGAGCAACTGATTTAGAAAATAAGGAGCAATTAAGTACATCTGCATACAACTCCCGTGTATTAAAAGAAACTTAGATTGTGCGAGGGAAAATGCGAATGGGTGAGGTGGATAAAAAAATCCTAAAATGTCGTTTCCGAGCAGCATATTACATAGCAAAAAATGAAAAGCCATATTATGATATAAACAATTTGCTTTTTCTGCAAGTAATGAATGTCGAAGTAAAAAGTGAAAAATATAAAAACGATAGTGCAATTGTGGAATGATCAAAGTAATTGCAGAATCAATAAAATCGGACCTGTTGAAAGAACTTGCAGAGTGTAGCTAAATTTCGCTTTTAACAGACAGGAGTACCGACCATGCAACGGGAGAAGAAGTAGCGATATATGTTCTAAGTCTCGGAGGTCAAAGGCCAATGTTCGAGAATGAGAGAGAATGTTATAATTAACGTGGGGAGCCAACAAATTGCCGAGACAATATTTCCAATTGGGCCCACATGGCGGGTTTTGGAGTACTTAGAACGCCCATTTGAGTCTTCGAAATTCGCTCAAACAAACAACCTGACCAATTTGAGCCAGAGTTGGGAGTCGAACTCGTAACATTTCGCTCCGGAGTCAAACGTCCTACCACTGTGCCAACTCCGCTTTAGGATTAGTTGTTTACAAAAACAATATTCAATAGTTAATATCTTCATTAATTATTCATGAACTACCAGTCCTGTCAAAACCGCAAAAAAATATAATCACTTTGTTATTTTGTTTATCAGTCAAGTATGCAGCATAAACTGCAATATTTAAATTGTTATGATAGCAACTGTGGGGTTTTTATAATAAAAGCGTCTTAACATTGTGGTCAGCATGCAATTTCATCCTAGTAAAACATAAAGTTAACATTGTGGCAGGCATGTCATTTCGTCCTATTAAAACATAAAGGTAACACTGTGGCCTGCATGCAATTTCGTACTAGTAAAACATAAAGTTAAAATTGTGGCCAGCATGCAATTTCGTACTAGTAAAACATAAAG
>JAUZNK010081245.1:0-13184 GCA_035046665.1 Euphysa ruthae | reverse complement strand
TTCGCATATCTGAGCTTGAAAGCATTGGAGCATGAATCTATATATGATTTATTTGTATAACCTTGTATATCTGATGTAATGGTTGCTTTGTATATAATACCATTTTTAAGGCATTTTTGTTGGAGAGGATATCTTTTTTCATTGTTAGAATTACGTTTTTTTTACATCGGGATTTTCAGAAGAGTATAAAAAGTTTCGATTATGGGAATTAATTATTGATTTAATGCTGGACATACAGCTGTAGCTTACCTTGACTTTTTTCGGTTAAATATGCTGTGTAATTTGCTGTGTGGTGGGAAATGTCTGTCTATTAAATAAAGAAAATATTTTCCTGCTTTTGTTGAAAATTTTTCGCTAAAGGGTGGGTTAAACTAGACAACTTTTCTTCTACATTGTTTTTTGGCTACTACCGCTCCAAGCAGTTCACTAAATTGTCTAGCAGTATTTCTCATTTTTAATTAGTTTTTCTTTTCGTTCAATATTTCGAATCGTTCCAGTTTCTCTTTTATTCTTATAAATTTCTTCCAACATAGTTTAACAACGGAAAAGGAATTATGGATTATTTATTACTACTTTAACATCTTCAATATGTATCATTATGATAGAGAAAAAAAAAAAAAAATCCCAGCGACGACAAAATAACTTTTATTTAGCATGGTATAAAATTTCGCATTTTTTTTCGTCTTATTCAGTTTTTTTTTTATATGCATAGAAAATCATAAAACACACATTTGTCAATGACTCTGTTAACTTCCTTACCATTTCAAAACCTATAATTTCACCTATAAACAAAATTTATAGGTAAAATTAAGCCTCTTTTCATGCCAAAAAATTCCAAAAAATTTTCCGCTCTCTCATCCAAAAAACCATACCACTGGAACTTTCCGGGACACTAATCCCTGATGATACGAATTTATATTAATCAAAACACTAAATTTTAACATACCATGTCTGTTTGCCGAAGTAAGTCACTGATTTGCTTGACTTCAGAAGGATTGGAAAGGATGTTAGCAGAAAACCTACAATATTTATTTTAATAAGTAATACCACTCAATTTGAAAATATCGGTTAATGTCCATAATATAATATCAGGTATTTTTCATTGACGTTCAATATAAAAAAAAAGTAGCCAGGGTTGAGCATAGGCAGCAGGTTGCTTAAATCAAGATTTTTTAAAAATCAAAAAAAATTCTTATAAGATATAAAAAATGAATTTTCGACAAAATCCTTTGCAACTTACTTGCTATTTAAAATGGTTTAAAGGGGAAGCTCACTCAAAAAATCCATTTTTCAATATTATGTATTTTCTTAAAAAGAATACACTTTCGTATTAATAATTTTCACGTTTACATATCAAAATAGGAAGTTACCTAAATTCCATATTGAAAGTAGACATATTCGCCGTCTCGCGCTCGAGAAAAAAAGTAGGGAGTACGAGATCTGGCGTGACGTCATTTTTGATGAGCTACTAAATAATCGAAATAAAAACATAAGTTTTCGGTGGTGAAATTGATGTTTGAAAGTGATTCATCTTGCTCCCTTGAAAACGAAGATGGACTCACAACATATATGTTTGAACCAAATAGAAAAGGTCAAAGTAAAGTTATCCTATCATGCGTGATTTGGGCGATACGAGAACAGCTTCCTGAACCAGATGGTGTTTACGTTTTTTTTTTCAGAAGGAAATTTAGAAAAAGGTTAATATGGATAAAAACCTATCATTTTTTTTTTCTAAAATAAAGAAGTCAAAATAATACAATAAATCTCATACAATTTTTTAAGATATATATATTTTTTTTATTTATAATAAAATAAAACCCGCTTGTAAAACATACTCCTCCATTTTATCTTTATACGAACATAAGAAAGTGGTTTTTAACTTTATTTGCTGCATTAAAAAATGAAGAAAAATAAAGTTTAAAAAACTCCAGTAAAAATTTATATCGATGTGTAATTTTTTT
Source organism: Euphysa ruthae (assembly GCA_035046665.1). Classification (NCBI taxonomy): domain Eukaryota; kingdom Metazoa; phylum Cnidaria; class Hydrozoa; order Anthoathecata; family Corymorphidae; genus Euphysa; species Euphysa ruthae. The sequence goes on along the minus strand of JAUZNK010081245.1, from coordinate 11,223 downwards.
TTTTTAACGGGTTTAAATCTTTTTGGAAGCATTAGCCGCGAAATTTATTCCACACAACACAAAATTATTTTCAGAAGGCAATGATGGGTTTTATCACAGTTATCCATTTATTTCTTAATTCACTTTGCACAGGAACTTTATGCAAATCGTTGACTTCGTGTGTTTTTTCTTTTTTCAGCGTTAATTTCTGCATTTAACTGCAGCATAAAAGACCATTTTAACTATAGCATAAACACTTTTCTTTGTTTTGAGTTCGTTTTCTTAAATATTTCTGATTGTTTTGCTTTTGCTCATATTAGAATTGATGTCAGAAAAGAACTAGAACCTAGTCTTTTTTTTTCTCTACGCAATATGCGGTTTTATGTGAAACCAATTCCCTTGAGAAATTTTGGTGAATTCTCAACTTTAATTGTGTTCTAGGGAGTGAACTAAAATAAATATTATACAATAAGTAGAACGGAAAACTTTGAAGAAAAATCAAATTTTCAATACCGTTAAAGCTGGTGACCAAATTTAGCCATAAAACATGATCGATCTGTTTTAATGCTTTGATTTTAGTTCATATCCAATGTATATATTCACTAAAGCTGTTTAGCAAATTACATCAGTTTTCATGAAGGCAAACTGAAAATAACATGCCACAACAGACTAGTGTTATCTGAAATAGAGCTTTAAGAACTACTTTAGAAAATCATTGGCTGCAATTCAAATAAAGTTATAAGAGAACAAGAGAAAAAAATATATTCAGACATATCGGATATACAGCACAATAGTTTTAATTTTTTTTAATGGAAATCATAGGTTTGAGTTTAACTGGACCAAAATAAAGGAATAAGTTTCGCAAAAATTTTAGCGCATTATATAGTTTTCAATGGCAATCGAAAAATCAACAGTAATACTGTAGGAAGTTTTACAAAGTTCACGTGTTCGACTTCCACCTCTCGCGGAAATTTACTTTCCATGTTATCTTTGAGTTTCTGAGCAAAACTCATTGCGTAATGCAACGCTAGCTCAATTTTGCCGGGTTGTTTGGATGAGCGAATTTCGTAATAATAAAGTACTCCAAGACCCGCCACGTGGGCACATCTGGAAATATTGTCTCGGCAATTTGTTGGTTCCCCACGTTAAATATAACATTCTCACTCTCCTTCTCACTCTCTCTAGTATAAACAACTAAAGGGACACAATGAGATGCGTGAATGAATCTGAGAATTATCGATGTAATTATGGGATCAAAAAATTGAATCGCGTCAGGTCTAAAAAATTGGCTGATACACCAACGTTATTGGGAATAGCATTTTATTAATTTTTCAAAAGACATAAAATATTTTCATGAGATTTAAAATAATTTCTTGGAAAAACTCAGACAGAGAGAACTTTTTGACAATAATTTTTTAGAACTGGGATAAAAAAAATAACAGACGTGCCTCCCAAAATTTAGTCATTTAATTTTGATCGTATAAAATTGTTTTTTTGTTAAAATTTCTCTCAGGACAGTTTTCTTTGATATGTAGCAAAATGAAAATAGCATACTTAGCAAAGAACCTCTTTGCATGTTGCCGGTCTTTGTAGCATTGATAACGTTCCTTGGAATTAGATTGAGTTTTTCTAAAGAAAATAAAAAAAAAAAAAAAATATATAAAATACTTTTAAGTTATAAGACCAAAACATACCTTTATGAAGGCTGAAAAAATATTCAGAAAAATTTGGTCACTCATTTAATACCTAAAGTTTCAAGGGATATTACCAATATTTCCAAAACCACGTATTTCAAAAAACATATTTTTCAACTGAATGTTCACATAAATTAAACATAATGGGGACAAATCGTGTTTTATAAACAATTGCAGCCATAACCCACTAATTTGTATATAGTTATGATTATACCTATGTAAAACATTCTAGGGTTTTATGTATATTTCATAGAAGTAATGTAATTATCTGTAATGAAGTAATGGTATCTTAACATTTTTCCTACGAAACGGTTTCTAACATTGAAAAAAGGTCAGATAAATGAGAACACAATTCCTTGAGTAAAAAATAAATAAAAATAATTTCTTATCATTAATAAATAAAAACAAGAACAAAAAAATATATATATAATAATAAACAGGTCACAAAATGATGAGAAGAATAACAAAAAAAAGGGCCTTGTTTACATTGTGGCCCCGTGGGGAAAGAATTTCTATTAAAATAAATAAATCTGAAAAATCAGTGTTATCAAGTCTGTTATACTTCTTCTTCACCATAGTTTAACAATGTTTCTTTAAATATTTATGTGTATTTACATTCTTGCTATATATTTAGTGACATTATTTCAAAATTTCAAAACCATTTCACGAAAAAATCACTTTACATTCATTAATAAATTTTGTTTATTTCAAAGTTGTTAAAACTTATCAAAAGTAGAATAGCTTATTACTTACTTAATAAACTCTTCTTTTGCTGATTTAGAATCAATTTCTCTCGTCAATATCACATCTTCATAAGTTTTTGAAGTAGATGTTATGTAGATATTAAGGCAATAACATCCATACAGTAACTACAGACTAACAAAAACATGTCGTTATATTCCAAATAAAGAATGTAATATCTTAATTCTCGTAAGCTTGAAACATGTATAACCACCAGAATACAATCTCACTTTCCAAATACTGCCAGATACAACAAATTATTTGGGCAATATGAAAATAATAAAAGCAGAATTTTAACTGCTTTCCAAAAAAAAAAAAAGAAAAATTGGGCAGCTATTACTTAAATTTTGAAGATTAAAATAGCAGATACTTGTCGTAAAAAGTGCTGATGGATACAAATTTATGAAAAACGAATTTGATTAAAAATTAAAAATATTCTTTGAGATCTTATTGAGTTATCTCTAAGAGAGTGTTACGTGCAATTGACCGTGTTATGAAATGAAGTACCAAAAAATTTAATACTTTAATGAAGCTACTATTTTTGCAGATATCATAAAAATTTTAATTTTTAATGAAAAGATATGATGGCATTGACTTTATTTCTGTTCTTTGTACATATATCGACATACCAGCATCCTTAAGAAGTCTATGGTCTTTCAGATACATAGACACAAGTGGGCTACGACCATATAAATCAAATACTGCTTTTTCAAATTGGGGACTTTTACTCACTGGACAAGACTAAAAAGAAAGTGAAATGTTTTTATAAAAGAAAAACGTTAAAAAAACGTGTGGTTGATGCAGGAATTGGTTAATTGAAAAAGTAAGAAAATTATCACTTTATCTGATAAAAAATAAATAAACCAAAGCAGATTTTTTGATTCAACAACTGAAAATTTTTTAAACTTTATATCTAGAGGTGTGCCAAAAGGGGGGAAGGTATCACCATTTTATAAATACCTACTTTTTTAACTGTTCCTTCAGTAATACGTAGTACAGATGAAACTTGATTCAAATTATCATCTTTTGCACTATTAATAGCTGGATCGTTAACTTGTTTCAATTCGTTATTGCTTTGCGGTGACTTCATAATACTACCAAGCTCAGAATCTAATGAATTCCCTTTAAAATCAATAAGAATAAATGACAATTAATTTTAATACATATTTTAATCAGACCCCCTGGGCCAAGTAGTGGTTTTTCTGAGTTTTAATTAAGTATATTATCCTGATATTGACTTAAGTGTTAATCTGCTAACTCAATCTGCTACAAGAATTTAAATTAACCATTTTAATTAACATTTGTTTATATGAATGTTCATAAATAATATATATAAATTCTATATACAGTTGACAATGAAGCGAAATAACAAGTAAAGGTTAGAACCACGAAACTTAAAAGGTATTAAGCAAATAATATTAATAATATCTTCAAGTTTAACAACAGAGAAATATTTGAAAAAACCTTGAAAAAATTTTGAAAACAAGATGGCCAACCTTCTCAACATTTAAAAACAATCAATATGTTTTAGAAAAAAGAAAATGTAATTCAGTGACTTTCTTGCTGAACAAATTATAATCCATGCAAAATATACTTTTTTGAACCTGCTCTTGTATATTTTCTGCTCTACGTAAACTTATTGGTTCAATCATACTAAAATTCCAACTTTTCCATGTGTATGGTGCTGGTTTAGTACCTAAAAGATAAAATCAGTATTTAAAGGGACAGTCACTAAAACTAATTTTTTAAACAAATTTCTTGATTTATAAATTTTTAATTTTTTTCAAATTCCGCTAAGGGAAAAAATTCATTAAAATTTTTTTCTAAAATGATTTTTTGCAACTTGGTCTCCTAGCAAGCCGAACTTAGTTTTTATAACACTGTAAAAAAAAATTTGTGCTAGACAGCTAGCGGTTCACAAATTTCATAATTGAAACATCAAGGTAGTACCAGAATAAATAATGGAAAATGGCCATTATTAGGGACTTGTAAAAGTTAATAAGTTTAAAACATAATACAAGGTAGTTAATAACTTTTCAAATTAAATCTTTTAATGAATCAAATACCCAGGGTATCTTCCAACATAGTTGTACTAAGTACCAAAGCAGCTCTAAAAAAATTAATCAAAAATCACCATAATGGCGAATAATTAAATTTAGTATTCGTAAAATTGTCGTTTTTTTGAAGGTAAATTACCCATAAAATCCTAAATAAAGAAGAAAATGTGTTCCAGCCCTAGGTATTAACTTAATGATTTCACTCAGAAATCTCTTTCCATTGTTAAGGTATTCATGTTTGAAATATCAAAATTCACATTTCGAGAAAATCAACATAGAAAATAAACATTAAAAATTGTTAAAAATTTCCATTAGAATAGGCATCACCTCCTTCATTTCCTATCATAGTATCTGCATCTCATTTACTAATCGCTCTTAGTTTTTCTTTCTTTTGTTTAGTGGTTTCCTTAGATTTGTTCATGTTTTTCAATCCTTGTCGTGTCTTTTTCGACTCCAGTAGAAATAAAATAATTCCCACAATTATAACTAATTGCTTGACATTATATATTTCCTTATAGCTGAAGGAAGCCATCGTTAAACTCCATCACTGAAGTGTAAACTGTGATTTCAATAACTTTTTTTAGATACAAAATGTGCTTTTTGGCATTTCTCCCAAATAAGTTAATTAAATGATTCATATGGATTATGTGGAAGCCCGTAGAGACATTTTGACAAAAAAATTTATTGTCATTAAGGATCAAAAATATATGATGAATCTCCTTCTTTATTATTTCTGGTTGATGTTGTCTCAAAGTATGACTTTTAGACAGCAGTAAAAACAAGAAGTAATTTAACTAACGGGTCATTTTATAATATGTTTAGACTGTTTAAAGTGATAAAATTGGGCACATATAGCCGTTGCCAAAATTCACAAGCCTGGAAACAATGCCTCATTTCTATATAATATTAAAATATATTATTGTTATATATTTTTGAAATCAGCAATAAATTATGTTTTTACCCTGGAGCTACCTTAAATAATGGTAACAATAGCTCATTGTTTAAATAAAAAGTTTTTATTTTGATTGGCTCTTATAGTATAAATTGACGAGAAATTACAAAATACGGAATTTTTTTAATTGGGAGGCAAACAATTCTTGCTTGCCTTTTTTTTCTTTTTTTAATGCAAAGTAAATAAAGTTATTTCAGTATGGGAGAAATTGGCATGTTAACAGGTTTTCTGAAAAAACGTGTAATAGGATATTAGAGGTGAATTTTAAAATTCCATCTAAATTCAAAATCTTTAATCCAAAAAAATTTTTTTCTGTATTTTATGTTTTAACATAAGGCAAGCACTATTTGTATAAATATCTATTTTTAGGAAAAAACTTTAAATTAGTGAACACTTAAAAAATATACTCAAACACATTCCAGGTATTAATCTTATTGACTCTCATATATCAATAAAACAATTCATAACCTGAATTCTAATACATAACATGGTCACAATAATCAATGATCATGGTCAATTTATGTAACAAATCTTTAGTAAAACCATCATTTTATTCTCTTATAATTTTTCAGATACTTTGGAAAAAAAGGGAATATTACACTGGTTCATGAAAACAACCTAAAAATTCAAAAATTAACTAAACCCCTCTTGCTTATACTTGGTGAGGTATTTCACAAAAATATCTATAGCAACATGCCTCCTTCTAAATAAGCACCTTTCTCGATTAACCACCTCCTCTTTAAGGCAAACTTTTAAATATGTGTTGCTCTCAAAAAGCACCCCAGGGCGCTAAATTGAATAAGATTTTAATTAAAAAACACTAATACACTGGAGAAAAAAAAATGGCTTTACTCGAAAAATCCTTTCTTTTTGAACATTTACATCAAAATTTCTGTATTTCTCCATTATCGTTCATTAATTAATGTCAAAGTATTTTCTTTACAGGAAGTAAACGCCAAGAACTTTGCTAGCACAATGAGGCCAACTTCTCTCCTCCTTTTCCCAATAACGGTTGCTTTGAGTTGGTTTCCAGAGTTGGCATGAAGAAATTGAGTCATCAGTTTCGATATTACAAAAGGAATTTGTCCAACTAAGCCAGATTCTTTTTCTTCATTTTCTTTCAAATACACACCAATATCATTTGTGAGCATATTCTGCTGCCTCCTTCCTTGTACATCTCAACTTTTCAACTGATACAGGAGTCTATTTTTATTTGTACACGTGATATCCACGTATTGTTGTTTCAAAGTCTAATGTGTAACAATTTTTGCTACTTGTAGCTCTAGCCATAAGCTTGGTGATGCAAACTAATGCAGTTTAAAAAACTGAGTTTTAAAACAAATTATTTTTAACAAAAGAACTCTCTGAATCACGTCTACATGTGCACTTGAGTCATCTTAAAGGATTAATAGAAGACGTAAACTTAATTATGAAAAATAAATGTTTTCGGAATGTGCACAAACAAAGTTCACAGTGGTACCAAAAATATTATCTTTGCCAGGAAAAAAATAGGAACTTGGAAGAAAATTTCCCCATATGTTTTTAAGAACGAATAAAAATCAGACTTCTTTGCCACAAATTCGAAATGTAACTTGTTTGATTTTTGCAGCGTGTGAAAAGAACATTTGAAAGAAACTCTATTATGGAAGGATGTAAAATTGCAAGTAACAATGCAAAATTAAAATTGGAAGCCATATCACAAGCTAAAAGAACAAGCAATCATGCCATCAGCAGAAAGTTTAACGTTGGAAAAACAAAAACCTGAATTATTGTAATTAAAGAAAAGTCAAAAGGGGTAAAACGAAAATGGTTAGATAGTACTGGTCAAGTCACTGGAAGAACAGATGGAAGAATATGTTATAGAATAAAATTATCAAAGAAGAGTGAGCTGCCTTTGAGTTTGATGAGAACTTACAATGAAAAAAAGCTCTTATTTTGTATCAATAACTTAACAAAGGAAATGAAACAATTGGTGCGAATGAATTTAGTTCTTTCATAATTATCAATGCATGAATCAAAAAGCAATGTATCACAGAAGGACCCCTCAAATATAGTTGATAAACTTAATTCTTACATTTATGTTAAATGGTCAGTTATCAAGTGTACCACAGGTATCTGCTTTTGGTCCACTATTTTTCTTAATCTATGCCTCTTCACAAAATTTGAAAAATTCATAGATTTTGATAAAATCCTAAATTAAGATTTTATCAATATTAAAGATTGGGCACACCTATGGAAAAGATTGGGCACACCTACGGAAAATTTCTTTTAATCATGAACCAGATAAATAAGTTGGAAAAGCTCTTTTTTTTTGTAAGAAAAAAACCATTTTACATCCTTAACTGTTGAATAATGCTTTTGTAACAGTCGATATCTCCCAAAAAAATTAGAATCAATTTTTGGTGAAATACTTAACTTCAAATTGAACTCCTCAAATTTTAGAAAATTTTCATTCCATGAAATTTTCATGAAATTGATTGGCATTAATAAGAGGTGGCACCGTTATTTACCTAACGGGTCGTTAATAAGAGGTGGCACCATTATTTACCTAACGGGTCGTTAATAAGAGGTGGCACCATTATTTACCTAACGGGTCGTTAATAAGAGGTGGCACCATTATTTACCTAACGGCGGTTCGTTAATAAGAGGTGGCACCATTATTTACCTAACGGGTCGTTAATAAGAGGTGGCACTATTATTTACCTAACGGCGGTTCGTTAATAAGAGGTGGCACCATTATTTACCTAACGGTTCGTTAATAAGAGGTGGCACCATTATTTACCTAACGGCGGTTCGTTAATAAGAGGTGGCACCATTATTTGCCTAACGAGTTACTTACTTATTTTTATTATTTTGAACTGACAGAGACATAAATTTTGCAGAGACATAATACAATTTAACAATAACAACAACAAGATTTAAAAAGAGAATATCCTACTTAAAACTATTTCAAGAACCGTTTCTTGTTTTTTGAAAGTTTTATAAACATTAATTTGATTTATATAAAATTCTAAACAGTAATTGCTCAGATTTTTTTTTTCAAATTTATACATAAACAGTTTTCATGGTATCAGGAGGGAAAGTTATTTCAAATTTAATGTGTTATTTTGAAACTTTTTTTATTCCTTTTTTTATGTGAAAGCTTAGAATGACCTATTGCCCAATTTTCTAACAAACTTTTTCTATTATTCTTAAAACACACTGAGGTGTTAAGTTTAAGTCATTTGAGATATAATAAATCCAAATAGACACTGTAAAGCTACATTGTATTGAAAGCATTGAAGCTTAATAAACCTGTCACTAACCATCGCACTGTTCATTTTTCACTTATATTTGCAGATTGCTCCTCGAATAGATTATTGAAATGTCAAGGCTGAAAATAAACCACCTTTCTGATCATGACATAGTTAAACTTCTTTGTTAGCATTCTTATAGTCTTATCAATCCTGAAGCTTACTGTTATTTATCTGAAAGTATGTTTCTATTTAAAGTTTCTGTGGAAATGAATTTTTATATCAATTAATTGTAATTATTTGTTTCATAAATGAATTTCTTTAACATTGGACCTACAAAAGATTTATTAAAAGGTAAAGTCTACAATCTACATACCGACCATCCATTGAGTAACCACAGAGAGAAGTTCTTCTCTAAATTCACTGTTAAATTGACGATATGAGTTCGGAAATGCATGGCAAAATACAGAATATACAGCTTGACACATCATATCAGCATAATTCTAAAATTAAATTATTCCATTAAATTATTAATAAATATCTCATGATAGCTGGTAGGTTAAACCAATTAATTATCTTTGTCTTATGTTTAATTAAGTTTATCTATTATTCATATTTTAATAAGAAATTCCCAATTGACTTGCAAATCGTAATTATGAATGTTTTTCACGAAAAAAATATAACTCTGGCGGTAGGGCATACTGCTTGTAAAAATAATTTAATATCATGTTATTTTTGGCAGGAAAATATTTTCTGTCATCACTGGTAGAACAAGCCTTTTCATTTCGTTAAAAAAATTTAATTTTGGAATTAGCAGAGTGTAAAAATCGTATGTTTACCTTATCTAATGTACAATTGAATTGTTTTCAGACATCGACAATTAATAAATATTTAATATCTTGTACCTTGCAGTGCCACAAGCTTGGCTGGCACCTTTGGATTAAGAAAAAAGCTGCAATACGTTTATTTAATGGAAAACAATTTTTTAGCTTTTGAGAGGTAATATAATTTTTTTTTCTGTGAAGACTAGGGAATAAAAAATAACAACAGGATTTTTCATCAGTGAGATGGTAAAAGTTAAAATTATATTGATCACAATATTTTTCAAGTAAAATTCTTGAGAAAAAATTTTAAGCAGGTTAATCAATCATAATAGCATTTTAGGATAATTCCAACAAAACCTTAGGATACTGTAGTCCCAGCAAAATCTTAGGATACTGTAGTTCCAACAAAATCTTAGGATACTGTAATTCCAACAAATCTTAGGATACTGTAGTTCCAACAAAATCTTAGGATACTGTAATTCCAACAAATCTTAGGATACTGTAGTTCCAACAAAATCTTAGTATACTGTAGTTCCAACAAATCTTAGGATTCTGTAATTCCAACAAAATCTTAGGATACTGTAGTTCCAACAAAATCTTAGTATAATGTAGTTCCAACAAAATCTTAAGATACTGTAATTCCAACAAATCTTAGGATACTGTAGTTTCAACAAAATCTTAGGACACTGTAATTCCAACAAAATCTTAGGATACCGTAATTCCAACAAATCTTAGGATACTGTAGTTCCAAAAAATCTTAGGATACTGTTGTTCCAACAAAATCTTAGGATACTGTAGTTCCAACAAAATCTTAGGATACTGTAATTCCAACAAAATCTTAGGATACTGTAATTCCAACAAAATCTTAGGTCACTGTAGTTTCAACAAAATCTTAGTATAATGTAGTTCCAACAAAATCTTAGGATACTGTAGTCCCAACAAATCTTAGGATACTGTAGTTTTAACAAATCTTAGGATACTGTAGTTTCAACAAGGCCTTAGGATAGTTGCAACAAAAATTTAGAATAGTTACAGAAAAATTTAGGATACCACATTTCTATTTCTTCAAGTATTTTGAAAATTGCTGCATTTATTGCTCATGTCTCACATGGGTATAACAGTTCAATGTAGCACCGACGGAGACGAATTTTCAATTTTTAAGACATATTTCTGTTCACAAAGATATTTTTCAGAATTTGAAATGCTTTTTTTGCTTATCCAATGTGATTTTTGATCTCTTTGACACATTTTCCATCTTCTGTAATTGTCGTTTTAAATATTTGAAGCTTTTTAATAGCTGAAGTTTTTTTCCCTTTAACCACGTGGAACATGATGGCATCCGCTTCTTTCTTGAAATAACCATTGACACAGAGTCTGCTTGATATTCAGGCTAAGCCCCATCTCTTCAACTTCTGCAATTAGAGTCATGTCATCTGCATGTTCGATGTTATTTATCATATGGCCATTTACTTTGATACCAGGTATTTCATTGATCTTTCTTATGATTTGATGAGTGTATATTGAGAATAAGTCTAGTGAAAGAACACATTTTTGTCTGACCCCTATCTTCACTGACTGAAATTCTCTCACTTCATGGTCTATTGTTACTTATTATTATTACTATTATTACCATTAGTACTTTATCAACAGGGTTATCCGACTTTCGTAAATTGATCATAACAGTACTAAAATCAACTTATACAAAGCTAAAACCGAAAATCATACATTACAGATGCTATAAAA
>JAUZNK010081244.1:0-29670 GCA_035046665.1 Euphysa ruthae | reverse complement strand
TATAATAAAATTATTTACTTTTTTCGTCGTCAATGTTATGTCATCACAACTAATATGCGTAATTATATTTTATTTATAATTGATACATTGTGCTGTTTGACCTTGTTTATTTAATTGCTTCATACTCGTCATTTTAAGGAACTTGAATTAATGATAACCAGCATAATTGTATATTTGTATTACATTGTATATTTACGGAGAGGAGATCTCAATAGCTTTTGTCATCCACTTTTTTTATTCTTTACTAAGCACTGAATTGTTGCAGTAAAGTATTAATCTTTTGTCTTTTCTTTTCGGTAAAGGTATATTTTGTTTATTCAAAAAATTTCGCTGCTTATTATATTGCTAATATTTTTCGGAAACAGAGGTTCCTGGTAAGTTACATTTAAACATTTTTTTGTGGGCAAATATTTTCAGATCCAGGACCACATTGGAAGGCATTTTATATAAAAGAAACCCCTAATTAAATTAATATTTTCACGATAAAGAGATTATTTTAAGAGAAATTAAATTGGAAAGTTTTTAATATTAATCTTGGTGAAAATATACCAATTGATTTATATTTAGGATTCAGGAGCATTCGTGTATTCCGTTATGAGTTTCACTGACAAACTTTCGACCGGGTTGGTGATATTCTTCATACAAACTCTGAGACCAGATAACAGCAGGTTAGTGAATCAAATATTCATTCTATAATTCCTTGTTTAGTTGCTTGCTATTTAACACCATACTCACTTCCATATTAGACGGACCACAAAACAACTTAAAAAAGCAAAATGCGGTCAGAAACAGTGTGCATCAAAACAGGCAAAACTGAGTTCGTACCAATTTGTTCAAAGCGAAAGTTCCTTGCCCTAAGAAATGCTAATCAGAAGACAAAGAAGTAGGTCCAACAAGATATGTTAACACTAAACAGTTAAAAAAAAAGTAACTTCTGAAACAGATTTTTTATCGCCAACTATTACCTTTGTGTCACTTTTGTAAAACACAGTACAGTACAGTACTGAAGACTGGAAGAAACCAAAAAATCTGTTTTTGTGAAAAGCGCTACATGAGCAAAAAGAGACCAAGAATCATTATCATATTTTTTAATATCTCCTGCATGTCATAGTTTTTTTAATGAACTAACAAGTCGGTATAATATTATCAAACTGTGTTTTCTCATTTAAACCTGCTATGAATTATGACATCAAATACGCTTTTCATAAGTATGAAATTCAGTTTGAGTACAGCCTTTCATTCGCTGTTAGAGCTTTCCTATGATGTGTTCGGAATGTTCACGGAAGATGTTTAAATAACAAACTATCTTTGTATAATGTCAAAGTGTCTAAACTTTTATCAATTGTTTTCTTTAAAATTTATGTGCAGGAATCACCGACTGATTCTCTTTAAAGTTGCATATATAACACACATTGTACAAAATTAGTATAATGATGTTATGTTTTTTTTTTGCTTAAAAGGACTTTCCATCAAATCACAACCGTGAGTTGTATTGCAGAAACCCGAATGAACCAACATTTCTTTAAAAAAATGCAGTCTACTGCTGTAATGTCTCAGGAAAAGAGAAAGGACAATTCAATGACCACAAAAGTAAGTATGGTAGAATTACCCTCGTAATTTACCTGGAAAATCATTCAACTCCTAATTTAAATGGGATTTAAAAGACTAATGAAGGCAACAAAATGTTAAAAAAAATTTTTTTATTTTTCATTTTGTCACAGTCACGCGGCTGACTGTGGAATACTTTGAAAGTATTCAAAATAAGGGCTTTTATTAATTACAAGATTACACAGCTCATGCAAGCTGCCATATCCTTTAACTAGTCAAGTCCTTTAAGTAGTCAAGCTCTGTCGCGTATCTTCAACCCTTGACACGACATAACCATCACTTGAGAGAAGACAATAAAAACATTAGAAGTTGAACTATTTTACTTTAAGCACCTTAAAAAGAAGATATTTTTGACAGAAGAAAATATAATAGAACTATTCAAGAGAAGATAAAGAATGTGTAGAATACATATCATCACCGTCACACTGCTGATTAAATTAACAAACGAGATATTTACTGCATTTCAAACACCTTCCTAAAAAACGGGATCGACTATATGATAAATAATAATCAAATACCGACAATTTGTATACTTTAAATCGAGAAAAGTTGATAGTGACAAAAGTCATCATACCTTAATCAGAAAATACCATAAAAAACATTTTAAAATTTTTTCTTAAAATTACCAATCGAGAACCGTTTTTTTTTTAAACCTAGAGCAAAGCTTTCTTCACGCTAGAGTCCAATGACGCTTATATCAAAAAATCCGAGTTTATATAAAAAAAAAATTCACCAGCAAACAGGCATACTTCTGCACCTTCAATGCATCCATTGTGACGTCAAAAAAGTCATCTTCTTTTTTTACCCAAGTTTGATCAATGTCATATAGAAGAAATTTTCTTACATGACCGATTTGCTTTCATTTAGATCTAGAGATCGTGTATCCCTCCTCAAATTTAAGTTTTTTTCTTTTTTTTTTTTTTTTATATGCTTTTGCTGATTAATGGGTAGAAATCTTTGATTTCAAATATTAGGAATTTGTGTGCTTGTTTATCTTGCGCTTGGGAAAAGGGTTTAATTACCTTAGCAGTATTTCTGAACTGGTTCACTTTATTTTTGGTGTTGAAAATGTTAACAACATATTTTTCAAAAATTTACATAAGCGTTCGTATAGAGCAGTTTTTGAAATCATATATTGGACGAGTATGAAGATTTGGTACAACAAAAGTGAATACACGGACTAAAGATCCTGGATTTGAGGTTTATTTAAGTTCTATATAAATAATGAACTGAAATTATTAGGAGTTGCCATTCGCCTATTCCCATAATCAATGTAGGGTTGACCTAACCTATGTATGGTTCACCTAATCTATGTATGCTTCACGTGGCTTCTTACTCCACAAAGCTAGTCAATGCAACAAACACTTGTCAAAATCAAAGAATCTCATTTGTGGCAAGTATTTTGCATAATATATAATATACTTTATCCATAACGAAATATTTCTTTTACAAGCAAACTATGCCTTTCCTAGAAACATTAACAATATAATTTTATTTTTTATCTTAACTTTGTTTTTGCCTTGCAGAATATTTTTTTTTTTACAAATAGTGACTATATCTTTCAGTAGTAGCAATTTAATCTGCTACTTCCACTTCTACTTATATTAGTAAAATAAAATATTTTATGTTTCTCAAAAATTAAAGCTAACTAGTTGATCGTTAGATTAGAAAATACAGTTCCATTTTTGTTTCTTGGACTATTTCATGTTGCCAGTTATGATGCAAATGACTAATATGGCGTTTATTTTCTTGTTATTGGACGTTCGAGATATCCTTGTCACTTAATAATGTAAGGTTATCCTCATGCGGCATTATTCTAAGTGAACTGTTTGTGCATACTTTTAAAAAGTTTCGTTGAAGAGATGTCACATCTACACATATCAAAGTTTTGTTTACAAGAAAACATTTTAGTATTGTATAATAAAAGAGATTAAATTCATAGTTTCAAATAAAAAGCGTCTTATATCAGTATAACGTTGCTTTAAAAATATCCTTCTCGCCAGAAGGAAAAAGGTGTAAAGAGATTGTCATAGGCTTCTAAGTTTCATTTATATATTTATTATTTTTTTAACTATGAAGATAAACGGATGTTATTTCTTAGGAACGTTGATTTTACTGGCAGTTTTAAGTCTTGTGTATTTAGTGTTATTAAGGAACAAAACTAATTATGTCATCTCAATTGACATGGAGCAACAAAGAAATAAAGAAGAGCCTGAGAAGATGTTTGAAAATAATTTTCAGGAGAAAAGAGACAAAGATAAAAAATTTTACAGTGAACTAGAACACAAAGAAATAAAACATAATTACAAGCTGGAACAACAAAAATTTGAAAAAAATCAACAAAAAGGGAAAAAAAATCTTAAAAGAATCTTTCAACAAATTCAGGTGGAAACGTCCCAAAACGACAAAAAAAGAGAACGAAAGAAAAAACTTGAAGGCGCACAATGTAATCAGAAAATATTATTTACAAGTGTTGACAAAGCCAGTTCTGATTTAATTGGTGGAATATTTAAACACCACAACAGAGTCTCATATCACCTACAACCGTTAATAGATGCATACGAATTTTGGAACATTAGCAATACATTTGGTAATAAAAGCCCTTTTAGTATTTTTCCAACTCTAGATAAATTATTTTATCCATTTCCAGAAGAGAAAAATTGCAAACATATAATATTAGACATATTCCAAACAAGAATACCAGGCGGTTTAATAACAATTACTAGCTATTACAGAGAAAACTCAATAAAATATATACTACTGGTCAGAGATCCTAGAGCAACTTTTTTCTCTATGCTTGAGTTAAAGCTGTTTACTAAACTTCGGCTTAAAGTAGAAGCTAAAGATTATTGTCGAGTTATTTCAAATGATATTCGCTACGTTAATAGGTATGCATCTGGTAAATTTAAAATTATTCGTTATGAAGACGTTTGTTCTGATTTAAAAGGCTACTCAGAATATTTTCTCAAATTTTCCGAACTCCCTGAAGATAAAAAATACCAACATTATATAGATAACATGCTAAGCGGGTCACAACCAGAAAATTTTGGTAATGGAAAGAGTTTATTATCGGCTACTTCAGAATGGAGAAAAAATCTAGAAATTAAGGAAGTGGATATAATAGAAAAGGAATGTAGAGGTTTGATGTTGGAACTGGGATATTTTTTTGTTAAGGGAGATACGGATCTTCTTCATAATATCTCCATGCCTCTGTATAAAATGGTAAAAGCGCATAAATAAGCCCTTGTCCTAAATAAATGCCTTCCACTATGATAGCAAATTTAGAAATCTGATTATAAACTGCCTCGAACAGGCCAGTGCGCTTTAAATATACCGATTTAAAGTGCGGTATAGAAGAATAGCTACAGTCAAACCCTAGATTACAAGGCATATTTAGGGCTATTTAGATTGTTGAATCAAGCTATATTTATTGTAAAAGGAATGTGTATACTTTAATCTTTGAACTTTTCTTTATCTCAAGTCTTTCCTAATATAAGTCTCCAAAAGTTGCTTAAATAATATACCTGTGCTTATTTATGGGCTTTTAAGTAGATATGTAGAAAATCAATCTTTAGTTCTTCATGAAGGAATATATTCACATGATAGAGAATATACATTAGCAAATATCTAATAAATTGGCATCTTTTTTGAAATTATTTTTAAATATTTGTACTTTATGAGAATATATCAATACTTATATCTTCTTGGTTATTAATTTATGTGATCTTTTATAAGCATTCTTTGTTGATATTTGTGAGTTTCATGCTTGGTTTGGTGGATCACCAAGGAAAAACTAATTTTTGGCAATAATGATTGTCACAGGATTTTTTTGCTTGCCTCGCTAAATGCATAGTTATAGAAAAAATCTTTAAATAGATTTTTGCAACCAAGAAGTTTCAGTTAAAACAAAATTATAGCAGAATTTGGTCATAAAATTTAAAATCCCTATGAAAAATGATTTGTCAGATGGTAAAGGAAAACTGCTGGAAATTTTGGTATTACCTTTCTTAGAACCAGAGATATTGTGTTTTAAAAATAGCTTAAATGCTGAAAAACCACTATGCGAGAAAAAGCTTTCAAAAACTGAAATTCAAAAAATATAACAGATTAACTATTAAAACCCTCCTGAAAAGTGTGTTTCAAAGTATAGCTAAAAGTTATTATAGCAAGCAAATACGATATTTGAAAAAAACAAAAAACTGGCCTTGATTAGGTTAAAATAAAGGTAATATTTTCCATTTTTTATAGAAAAAACTCCACTATATGACAGATCAATGAAATGAGAACAAAATTTTCTGTAATACACTATAAAAATCATATTTTATAAAATCTAAGAAAACTCTCATATTTTTTCTTGGTGATCCACCTATCACTCATAAAGGCGTCTGACAAACCGTTAATACCAGCACAATTAAAGAATTCGGACCAATTAAGTAATAAGCAAAAAATAAAAATGTTGATTTTTCCAGGTATTTTTTCCGTAGTTTGTAGCGGTCAGATTATCTCAACAAAATATCCTAAACTGTTAGAGTCCCCCAAGCCTTCACAATCCCAAATATAGTAAAAGTATTCCAAATGGTAAAGGTATTGCAAGAAAATGTTCAAAACTGCTTTTTTCATATCCTTCTTCTTCAAAATTAATTATATGTATTTCAGATTTAAGATCATCTTTAAAATACAACTATAGGGCACGAAGACAACAAGGTAATATATGCCAATAGGGTGCGAAGAGTCCAATGTAAGGTATAGCAATAGGGCGCGAAGACACCAACATAAGGCATCTGGTCAATAAATAAGGCAAAGAAATGACATGCTGTGGGTTTGTCTAACTTTTGTGGCCTTTATAAGTATGAAAAGGTTTTGGGCTAAATATTTATTGTATAAGAATACGAAATCTCGTAGTAAAAATTTTTTTTTTCAAAAAAAGAGATCCCATCTAAAAAATGGGCCAGAGCATTGCTATCTTGCGCACAAAATTTTATTACCTTCTTTAAGACTTGTTGAATTTCAAAGATATAGGGTACTATCCAACTTTAATCAATTAGCATTTGAGAAATATATCGGGGGATTAAAACTTTTAAGGAAAAGAGTTCTCAAAGTTTTGGTATTTACTGTATGTGATTTACACCTAATGTCCAATAAAATACAAAGAATGATTGGCATGTTTGCGTAAAAAAGTCCACATTTTATACTTAGACTTTAGTGGGTGTTGTAAATGAGATTTTGACAAAAAAAAAAGAAAAAAAAAAAAAGAATAATCAAAGTGTGCTGGAAGAATCGTAATATAGTAATAAGTAGGGCAGAAATGTTTAAACTGTTTCTATTATTTCCATGGAGTATAAAGATAGATAAAGATAATTACATTGAATAAGAGGGAGCTTATAAATTCGCTTTGATATATTATACCACACAGAGTTTTATTTTGCCAAGTAAACTTAACATCACTTAGATATTTCAAAGTAATTTAAAGTATTTTTTTGTTTTTTTCAAACATTTTTTATTAAAGGAAGACAGAAACAATATAAATAAACTAATTATTTAAGAAATTAATGATTAATGTTTGTTACATCTTTAAATATTTTTAAATATTAACCTCAGATGGATAAATAGTTCATGATTATTGAACACCTAACATCTCACCTTGTACTTACTGTTATCAATTTCAACCTCCATGAAGAAGTTCATATCCAATTTAGGTAGAAGATCAAGTATTCATCGATCATTTTCAAGGCGGCCGGTGTCACCGAAAATTTGAACTTCCCCAAATTATGTCTCCCCAGTCAACATAAGCTGGTTTCAATTGACTTCCCACTCAACATAAACTGGTTTAAATTGACCACCAAATCAACATAGACTGGTTTAAATTGACTCTCTAGTCAACATAAAATTATTAAATCAACTCCCTAGTCAACATAAACTGGTTAACCTTAACTCCCCAGTCAACATTATCTCGTTTAAATTGACTCCCCTGTCAACATAAACTGGTTTAAATTATGCCTCCCCAGTTAAAACAAACTAGTAATATTAACTCCCCAGTTATTTCAAGCTAGAAAATTAAAATTCCCTAGAGTTAATATTTCCTAGAAAAAATCTTAGTTTATTATGACTCCCTTTATAAAGTTTTAACCATTAAATTATTAATTTATTATTGTACTTATGGACTGTCAAAAAGGTAAATGTTACGTTTTCAACGAAAGAAACATACAAAATGTAAACTAAAATACAAATTTGAATTTTGGAAATATGTTAGAAATCACGTTACATGTTTACTTTTGGAAACAGTGATGGTTTTTGTTTTTCGAGACAAAGTTTCAGATGGCCACGCATCTTTTTGACGTAAAAAATACTCTCCATTGGCGACTGTCCATCCAATATTTTGGCAGCATAAGCAGCTCCAAAGAGACCACAATTGTATCCATCTGGCTGTTTGTGGACTGGCAAAAAGGTCGCAGTAACCTTTCCAAACTCTCCCAAGACATTCTTGTATAATGAGTAAATAGATTTCTGCGATGATCGATTTAAAGTTGACTTCAAACTGTCACATATTTGAACTCGGCCACTTGAACAAAAATTAAGAAGCCGGTGTCAGTTACCATAGTGCTGATGCTGGACATGGTCTTGGTACACTGAATTGAAAGGTATCCCTGTTTTCTTCTTATGAAAGAAATTGGGGGTAAAGAATTTTATCCAGGGGGTAAAAATAAAATTTTTATTGTTCATTTTTATTTCAAGAAATAATGAACTAAAGAGGATGAAAAAAAAATTTGCCAGACGTCATTAAAAAAGTCACTGCAGACGTCATTATAGACGTGTGCCTGGAATATTTGTCAGGTAAAAAAGTAATGTCTGGAAGCTCTACAGATAGATGTTCTACAGTATGTTTTATTATCATGAATAATTAAAAGAAAAATTTGAGTTTAGTAATTTGGATATTTTAATTAATATTAATTGCTTCTGGTTATACGTACTTTAATATTGATGATATATTCTCATATGGGGGATTAGCATTTTATTCCGAGATCAAAGAAGTGAGCAACATAAATGAAGAATGAATTCAATGTGCAAAATAAAAAAACTACAAGGAAGAAATCATCATACATAAACATGTGCCTTAATATCTGATTTTATTGGCACTTTTTTACATTATATTCACATGACCCAATACTATAAAAAGTTCACTCAAGTCCTTTCAGAATAATCGTCTGAAGACAATTCACAAACTTGATAAACAAAAAAACCATCTAGTTTACTAAGTGCATGTTATTTAGATGCTTGTTATTTATGTAAAAAAAAATTGCGCCTTTAGAAAGGAAAATACAAAGGAAAAAATATAAACCCAAAAAAGTTTGAAGCAACAGATACTGAATCCTTGAAAGCCCAGCTAAAGATTAAAAAAAAAAAAAAACACTTTATTACGAAATTGAGGATCTCGACTTGATTGTGAAGCAGTTCAAGTATCAAGAAAAAATAAAAAAAGAGGTAAGATATTCTTTGAAGTTACGAAAATTTCTGTTAATCTCCATAAGTAGCTTCGTTCCTATGTCTCTGAAGGCTGAGTGGTTTAAGGCGTTGCCCTAAATAGGCAACAATTTTAAGTTTGAGAGGAGTTGCGTGGGTTCGAATCCCGGATATTTAGCTATCATTTAATTTTTTAAAGCGTAGTAAAAATATTCGAATCTTTAATAATGAACTAATTACGTTTAGGTGGCTTCTAAAGAGATACATTCAACATTCAACAGTTGATTATGTAGAAGTTACAAAGAATTTCGAAGTTGTATTGATTGGTCTAAAATCTGTTTTTTCTATCAAGAGATTACATGAAATATAATCTTCACACAGACTTTGATAGATATAAACACAAGCTTAAACTCAAGTTAAAGAAGACTTTTTCTAAAAAAATCGCTTTTATTCAACCAAACAATAGATGTGCTGATGTGCTAATTTCTAGTGAAAACATAGAAGAGATATTGAAAAATTTTGCTCATGCAGGGAACTCAGTCATGATAATTGCTGCTGTAATCCCAAACTTGGCCGGTTGGCTTTTATAACGTAGACATAGAGAAATATCAGTAAATATGCTAAAAAAAACCGTAGAAACATTTCTTCCACCAAAAGCAAGCAAAAGCAACGAATTTACAACTATCGAAACTTAGACTTAGATTTCCTGGAGAAACCATCAATAAGTTGCAATATGCCTTTATGTTAACATCACGCCGGATGTTGGTACTGCAATGAATACTTTTAAGTTTGTTTTGAGCAACTTAATTCGATTCAAATCTATTGCTATTCATCGAGGTGATTTTCATTTTATTAAAGTAAATTTTCAGGTTAGTAAATGCTAATATCTATTTATGTTTTCTTTCTCTGTATAGAATATTTTTCCAATATTTTTAAATTAAATTAAACCGAGGATAACTTTTTCGAAAATCGCAACCGATGGGTTAATTTGTTTATTTTTAGAGGTTTGGTTCCATTAAGAAGCAATTTTCTGCCTTTTAACAAGGATGTAAAGGATTTAATCAAAGTTATAGGTAGGTTCGTTACTCCATCTCTACCTAAGAAACAAGTATTCTAAACATCTAAACAATCTTCGGCATAATTTCGGCAACTTTAAACCCATTCAATTCTAATTTTTTGTAAGATGTTTATTTAGCTATTATTGTCTTACAGATTTTGGGCCTACTTGTTTCTAACACTGTTTTTGAAGAGATTGTCTATCAAGCAAACCTTTGCACAAGTGGAAGCTTAAACGCAGTAATTTCATGTTCACGATATACCAAAGCTTGGTACGTCCATGAGATAGAGTCAGATGCATTGGAAAGGTGATTGTTACAAAGATTCTTAAACGGGGTATGTGATGCTGGAAATTTGTTGCAGTAAATGACTTTACATGAAACAATATTTAATTTAGACTTTGTGGATCCGTAGCGCAGTGGTCTTAGTCGCCGAACTTCGTGGCCGTAGAGGAAAGGTATGTGGTCGAGCCCATTTGATGGCTGCATTTACGGTGAAACCACCATTGAATTTGGGGCAACATATTATAGTAAAATTTAGGTGGTGTATGTCTGTCCTCGCTGTGTGTCCACCTATAAAAAAAAAAAAAAAAAAAGATTTTAATGAAACAATATCTTATGTGATACTATTGTCTAAACCAATCTAGAATAAAGTAAGAAATTTTTTTTTTTTTTTGGAATTTTAACACTTCTTTTAAAGGTTTTGATAAAGCTTCCAATAATATTAACTCTACACCTTTTTACAGGTTAAACCAGTCTTTCCAGAAAAATTGATATAAGTTGCAGCAGAACCTGAAGGTTACAACGACTCTTTATTCATCTCCTGCTCAGATCTCCTGAAGAAATACAATGATTTTAGGAGACATATCACTTGAACAGTATGGTAAAACCACACAAATCTGGTTATTGTACCTTAATTTAGTTAAATTACAACACCAAGCTTGAACTGCAGTACAAAAAATGATTTCAACATACGTCTGGAAGCTTGGGAGAAAGTCCTTCCCTATTACTTTGCCTTTAAAAAACAAATTATTCAAAATACGGTATCTATTATGTCCTGATGTTGAAGTAAATTGTTACAAATTTTAATTCACTGAAAGATTTGTTAGCACTTTATGTCTCTCTGTTCAACCCCAAGAAACAAATCCACTAAGAACATTCATTGTGGCGAGCAGACCACAAACAAAGATGCAAAAACCGCCGGTATGTTATAAGCATTTTAAAACTTTTAAAAGAAGATACCATTTTTATCATGTCTTTTTTATTTATTATCGTTCCAACCCATATTGAATTTTGGCTTCAGCTAGTTGCCGTGTTAACTCGGGTTGGTAGATAGATCTTGTGGCTAAATTGGATCAAATACTTTTTTCGGTTTGCATGCACTTGATTCTATGAAATTCGTCTTTCAACATCGATTTAGACGAAGAACATGCTAAACTTTTAATTAAAATTCCATCAACTTGTGTCCTGATCAAAAATATTGGTAAAGTTAGCCTATATCAAATAAATGAATTAAAAATACCTAAGACATAAAATGGTTTCTTAATAACAGTTTAAAAGTGTTTTTAATTTCAGTTTGTTTTTAAAAGCTCATTAAAGAGTTTGGCTCCAATGAAATGAAATGAACATCTAGCAAATTTAAATTTGATCTTCGGAAGATTTTTGTTCCATGTATTTTCTGTGTGAATTATTAGCAGACATTGTTAAAAAAGTTTTCTGGGAATGAAACAACTGAAAAATAATTAGTTCTGATAACGCCAGGAAAACTGAAAGCAACTTTAAATATTTCTAGGTAGCATTCGTACATTTGCTGCTGATGAAGATGCAGTCCTAAAATGGTGCTTGAATAGACCAGAGCAAAACAAAAATACAGATACACTTAAAAAAATGGCCGGTATCTCAGATGCAAGTTCTATCTAAAGAAAACTTCGACCTTCCTACATTTTGAAAAATGAAAAAGCTGTGACAGAACGATATTGATGGGAGATTTTGTTGAAAGACTTTTTTTAGGAGGAAGAGGAGAAAAATTCCAAGACCCAATATCGAAAAACGAAATAAAATCATTCAAGACAGCTGTTTGTTATATCAAAACATAATAAAGAATCCACCAAAAAAGTAAATTGCCACATCATTGGCTATCTTCTAAGATTTTCAGCAACGAACGATCGTGCAATTGACTGGAGTAAAGCCTTAACATATCCATCATCTCTTATACAATTGACTCTGGCAACAGCTGATGGAAAAAGAAGGGACTGTGAAAATTTTCGAGAACCCGAGAGAAGAAGCCAAAAGATGTGCAAAAAAAAAATGTTTGAGAAGAAACTCATTAGAGAAAACAAAGCTATCGACTTGTAATTATTACCACCTTGTCGAACAATTTTATATTTCCACACATTACGATCAATTTCCGTTGCAAAGATCTGAAAATCTTCACTTGTGAGTAATATAGAATGTCCTCTACATGTCGAAAATGGTTAGAATGAAATTAATGATACTTATTGGGCAGGTGAGGTTTTCCTGACGATGTTCTGGATATGCTTCTAGACAAATCATACGAAGAAGAAGAAGTAGCATCGATGACGAAGCCCTCGACTCTTCTTCTTCTGATGCTACAAAACTTATATATTCGAACTGATTTTCTAATATTTAAAATTTTTTCATGTATTATTATATTTTACACATTGGAACTTTTACCTCCTTATTTTTTTCTTTTAGTAAATCATTATTCTAAATCAAAGTTCATTTTAGTTACAGTTCATCTATATCAATTATATATTATTCCATTCACTAAATTTAATTTGAAATGTTATAAATATTATGATTTTTATGGAGCATCCGCTTTTTACTCCCTGATTTAAAATTTTAAAGCATAATATTTGTATGAACTATTATAGAGCAAGGAAGATATTTCTTACCAATATACTTTTATACTTAATAAAAA
Source organism: Euphysa ruthae (assembly GCA_035046665.1). Taxonomy (NCBI): domain Eukaryota; kingdom Metazoa; phylum Cnidaria; class Hydrozoa; order Anthoathecata; family Corymorphidae; genus Euphysa; species Euphysa ruthae. The sequence goes on along the minus strand of JAUZNK010081244.1, from coordinate 16,608 downwards.
TTATTTTCGCTAAAATTATCAAGAAACATCTTTTAAAATACTCAAAAACTTATTAAAAATTCCAAAATTATCCTTGTTTTTTGTCTAAATTTTTGGATGTCTTCAATAAACATTCCAATTTTCAAGATAACTGGGTCATTATTGGGCAAGAAAAAACTGTTTTGGCTGGGACGCAATCTTTACCACCCTAACTGCAGAGACCCTGCGGGGCGATTGCCACTTTCCGATCGCCTTTACCTTATGGTTTCAATAACTAATTGTAATATGCCACTCAAAAACAGTAAAGAACATTCCCCGCCTCCAGGTGGGCTAAAGCCACTGACGATCTGACTACTGAATGTTCGCCAAAAACGCTTATAATTTTGCGATCGGTAACCTTAATCTTTCCATTGTAACTGCTCAATTTTTGATGTTCCTTTTCAGTGAACTGAATTTGGACATAGGGAAGCAAATCATGACTCTTTTCTTTAAAGTATTGCATTAAACATGGTACATGTCAGAGACAGATGATTGAAAGTGGCTACAGATCTTTTCGAAGCTAACACAAGAATCATTTTCACGATTTCATGCCGTTGTTGAATCCATTTGTTTGATTCTGGTTGGACACTTCTTTTTTTTTTTTTGCACAGAAGCTGGTTTTTCATCAGGAAGGAGAGTAAAAATTTTCTCATCAGCCGCGTGATCTGGAAAATCGTAATATATCTTTTGAAGGGCAACATTATATTTCGTTACAAACACTGTACGACTCACACACGTTCCTTAATTGACACAGTCCTGTCTTCGTTATGCTTGTAAAGTATACAACCCAGTTCATTTATAGATAAAACTTCCCATATTTTTTCTACTTGTACTTTGATGATGTTAGTACTGGCCTGATTGTGAGTCTCCTGACTCAGACTCAACGTAGTCGAAAAAATAGTGTTAAATTTTTCCAAATTGAATGTTCATATTCACTAACATCACGTTGTACCAAAAAAAAAAAAAGCTTCAAGCATTTTAGGTAAGCCGGCCGTATCTCGTCCCCGAAGTGGTGCCATTACTTTGGCCTTACTGTTATCGCCAATTCCTTGATGAATATCTTAAATGATATTCTGTTTTTCTTCTTTGGACTTGATTACAAGTCGATTACCTTTATGCATAAGGTTGTCACCAATAATCCAAAAGTGCTGAGAGGCTCTTCGTAAATTTTTCTTTGTAGCCTAAAAAGAAATGAATATAGAATCCAAGTTAACCCGCAATATCCAAGTCAAACTCAGTAATATAGTTAGATATAATATTTCTTTCATCATGTAAACTCACTGTAAATTGTGTACTTTAAGGTCAAAAAATTTCGCGGTTTCTGACCGATTCCGCTAATTCCACGAAATTTTTCAAAACTAGTCATCAGCGAAAGTTTATTCCCACGAAATGTTTCAAAATGCTTCGTCCACGAAAGTTTATTTTTGAACCTTTTTCAGACAAAAAATCCATTTCACTCCACCATCATTGGCGCGATATCATTAAACCGGGCAATTGATTGTTATGCGTGTAGACCTAAGCTTATTACTATCAAAATGAAGAAATTTTGGGCTCTTATCTGAATACCCAACAAGATGAGGAAGAACATCACGAGATACGCCAAAACAAAAAGAAGAAAGTGATGAAAAAGAAAACTAAAGAAGTCAAAACTAAAGGCATTCGTCAGTTTTTTACTTATGTTCATCGAAAAAATACGAAAGCAATGATATAGTAGAGTTTGACTGATAAATATCGATTAAAAAGAATCTTTTTTTTTTTTCTCCCGTGTAAATTTCGAAAGGCTTATATCGGCGAAAGTTTGTTCCCGCGAATTAATTTAAAATTGGGCATCCACAGTTGGGCTGATCCGTGAAACTCTCTCCACAAAAGTTTCAGACCTTAAATTAAAATGAAGACAATAGTAACAAACAGCATAAATGAAAACAAACCCTTCGGGTACGATTTTGTTTGAGGATAAGTTTCTTTCAAAATTAACATGCTGAATATGTTTTACAGTGTCTGCCATCTTTGACGCAGCTTCAACGACAATGTGAAAGAATGTCTCTTCCACCATCAAAAACATTGAATATAAAGCAATGCGTTCGAAAATAAAACTATAGTTGAATGCATTCGAAAATAGAACACTGCAATGGGGTCAAAAACGAGTCTTTATTAACTAGTTGATTATGATTCCCCTATAACTAAGGAACTTTTTAGGGGCGTTATTATAAACTAAGGGGATTCGTAAACTTTAACCGATCAAGGCGTATATTCGGCACTAATCCACGAAGCAAATAAATCAGCGTGTTATAAATTTCATAACGTGATTCAAAGGAATAAAATCATCGTTTTCAATTTTCTGGTTTCAGCTTTACTTTGGAAGAATATAATATCAGTATTTGCATCTTTTTCATCAATCCAATAGAACTTCATGAAATATCTCATTCAATTGGAACTGTTGAATTTTTTTGGGCATCAAATGGATTAATGCTGCTGATAATTCCTTATTACTTCCAGTTATGTAATGAACTATTTTCCCCATTAATCTTAATTCTCATAAATCCAAACTGACCAGTTTGTTTAATTTAATAGTGATAGGGTACTGCAAAACATGTCTCCACCAAAGTAGAGACATGGATTGGAGTAACCTATCTAAGGATGCATTTTTCTGTTCCGCTATCAAACTATCAACAAAGTATTATAAAAGATTTGAAAATAACTAATTTATTTTATTTTTCAGCCCAACTTGTGTATCATGCGAAATCTTTAGCAAAATTGTCCAGACATGCGTACCTGGAGGCATATGTGTGATAGCCATCATTGTTGTTGTATTTTTGTTTCCTTCTGAATTCCAATGCATTAGAAAAAAAGGTATTTGTTTAAATTGATCTTACGGATTAATTATTCTCCTATATTTTTTAGACTGGTTAACTAGTTATACTTTAAAGGGATTAATTGTTACAAGATTTATAATTTTTTCAAAAAATTGAACTACCCAGGCATGGCCCTTTTAATGTGCTAATCCTTAGTGTGAATCAATTAATGCGAAACTTAACGTTTTTGATGTTTTTTGTAAGATAAAAAGCCGTTGGTTTAAGTCCCAGGTGGTATATCCATCTCTTTTATTAACTTTTTAGGAAACGTGTATGCTTGGTAGAATTTCTAAAAATTTTAGCAATCATTGCAACCTTTGATAAAATCATGTTTAATAATTTTAGTTTTTCAAGATGAGGAAACGCAGACAACGATATTGAGAGACTCTGAGCGCCTTATTGAGACTTCTGCTCGCAATGATAACATCATTCAAAATGGTCATATAGATAAAGAATATACAAAAACAAATAGCGCTACATATGTTGGTTATAAACTATCACAGTCGTGCAATTCTCCTATTGCCAGTTAAAAAAAATTTTAAACTTAATGTTAGAAATTTTGTATGTAAAGTTGCTGTAATTTAAGTACGTAGATTCATGAAGAAATTGATTCGGAATTAACCAACATAAATTTAGCCTGAATACGCGTTCCATCCATTCTGAATTTCTCAAAGTTCAAATGAAATTCGACAGTTAAACAATTTTAATGATTTACGGGATCTTTTAATACACCTTTCTTTGGTTTCGCAGTGTCATTTTAACTTGGAAAAGAACGTATATATTTACAGACTTAATGAGTTATGTGTGCAAAAAATGCATACAAACAAGCGAGTAAAAAAATACACACACAAAAAAAAAAAACATTCATGCATTTATCAACATACACAAATATAGATGCAAGTATGCATTCATAAATAAATACATATATGGTAACAAATAACGAGATAAAACAAATCACATGAAGTGAAATAGCAAATTTTATTTTAAATATAAAGCTATTCGCTGTGCTCTACTAACGATATATAAGCAAAGATTCTAGTTAACCATCATTCGTACATACTAAGAGAATTTATTTTCATAAGCTTCTATGAAATTATCGTTTCCAACTTTAAAATAAGTAGCGTTTAAAGAAAGGTTTTTTTAAACACTTTATTATCAGATTCGTAGAAATGCCGTGGAATTTTGCATAATGATTTCTGTTCTAGATTCCTAAACATGTACATTTATTATTATAGATTTGAACTCTTTAATTTTAAAATACATTATATTTTAAAGATATATTTGCATTTATTATTCTTGGCTTAAATCCTTTGGTTTTACCTAAACTAAATCACATTTTAGTAGAAAAATAGCTTATTTGATCGGGAAGAAATAAATGAATTTACTGATGAAAGGAAAATTCCCCGGGTAAATTGTTACCCGGAAAAATCCCCCTAGAGTATTGCAAGCCACAAATTTGCTACCCGGATAACTAACTAGGACAAATTGCTACTCAAAATTTCCACATGGATAGTTGCTAACCAGGATTGTTGCTACCCATTTTCTCCTTAAACTAGATCAATATTTTTTCTTTTTTCAAAAGCGAAGAAAAGTCTTTAGAAAAGTAATTATCTTCTTTAGCGATTTGATAAGTATCAAAGACCAATAACCGTATGATCTTGCTATTTCATTCTGTGCAATCTTGGTGTAAAACAATCGTGGAAAGTTTCATGTATGTACGCTGAATATAACCAATATTATAGTGAATATAAGTTATTGAATGTTCAATTCCGTATTAGCAGATTTTTGAAATATCATATTTTATAGGGGGTTCAGTTGAGGGGCTGTAACTTTCGATTTCCACCTTCTCAGTCAAAATATCTCTTCATTTCATGAAGTCCTATGATATACCTTTCAGAAAATATGAATGGGAATGGTTCCTATTAAATATGATACCTAACCCAACTCCAATATTTTGTAAACTCCAAAGCTGTACCTAACTCACAAACATAAGTAGAATTTAAATATATTTTCTTTACAGAAGTTAAATGAATTAAGAACAAAAAAAAAAAAAACAACAAGACTTATTTTTCGCTTAATAAAAAAAAAAGAGTAAAAAAAAAAAAAAAAAAAAAAAAAAAGATAAAAATGCAAGGAAAGTTTATGATTCTACATGAAAAAATAACCGGATTTGGCTTTTTTTAATCAATCGAAAACTTGTGACAACAAAGAAATGTAAGATACTGCCTTTATTTTTCTAAACGTAATTTGAAGCCTCGTAGGTAGGCAATCCTAGTAAAGTAATAAATTATTAATGTCAATTAAAACTTCAACAAATAGTATCGATTTTGAGGTAAATGTATCATTTTCATCAACTGAAAAACTCATTAAAGTAATCCAAACACAATCCCATTGCTTCCTATATAGATAACCTGGAACAAAGACAACAAGAATTACTACATAATATTTTGCATAGCTTTAAAGGGTTAGACTTAGTATAAGATTATACAATATTAAACTGACATATTTCATTTCCATTTACCAATAACGCTGATCGACGGGAGAAGATTGGATCGAGCTTTCAACCATAAATTCATCGTTTTACGAATGTTTCTTCAATCTTGTGACAAACTATTTACCAATTTTCTACGTAATTTTCTTCATTCATATTATGTAAGTAGGGACGAATGTATCGGTGAAATCGTTGTTTAGCAACATGGTGTTTATATCACGTGGATACCAGTATTCAACATGCTGTATAAAATAAACATGTATGACAGTAAATTTAAAAGAAAAAACGGAGTAAAATTCTTAACTATATCGTGAACAGTATTTTTACTAGTTTTGCTTGGAATAAGCAAAACTTTCGGTGTACGTCCAATTAATTTCATAGCTAAAACTACTTCATGAGGTTTCACGTTTAAAAAACTAGCCCAAACATTTAATAAAGACCAAATTAGCAATATCTTTAACAAAGTCGTCGCAACACGTTAGAATTAATATTGTGAAAATCCTAAAATATAGGAGTTTGTGAAAGAAGCATAGTTAAATTTTTATCCTCGCTAAAGATATTCTTCATGAAACCCCTCTACAAAAAAAAATTAGATGTTATTTGGAATATTATTCAAAACTTCAAAACAAAAAAGCTTAAAAAAACCATTTTTCTTTTCATTTAAAATCAGTACTATTAAATGAATAGTGATCATTTTACAAATTAATTTATACGAATAATTTTGTTCTTTATACTCTATTACATACATAAAAGCGCAAATTTCAAAGATATTACCAGGAAAATAATTTTTTGTTTTGTAGAAAAATGTGGTTAAGTTCAGTCGACTCAGATTTTGAAGGTTTATGCGATCTCGCAGGATAAATGCAGAAAAATGAGCTGCTCCACATTTCATCAAAAGAAACTCGATATTAATCATAATTCTCCAAAATATTTCTAAGAATTTAAATTGAATTTAAACCCCACAATGAACTCAAATACACAAACATTTCCAGGACATTAGAGTTATAAATATAAAGGACATTAGGCCGCCAGAGGTATTTAAAATATAAAAACATTAAGAGAACCGCTGCAGCCCAAACAAGATTTTTTTCTTAGCTTTTTGTCTCTTGATAATATGGAAAAAACAATTTCAAAAATTATTTTTTATAGAATAATCCGACAATGAATTCACCACATATATACTATACACTTTTTTAATTAGCGCGATATAAAAGAATAAAAAATTATTTAAAAAGATATTGAATTAATAGCGTTTGGCGGATTTTCAGGATTTTTCGGCTAAAACGACGAATAATTTCCGTAAAAGGTCAAGTTTTGATAACATATTTACATCCATAGTTATTATATCGCAAAAATTTGGCTTTTGAAACAGATTTTCAGGTAAAATTTCTAATAAAATCCAATCTTGCTTCAAAAAAATTTTTTTCATTCAAACTATTCTTTTTTTTAAAAAAAGGCACTAAAAAATTACATAATAAATATTACATAAAATCAACCTAGAAGGCATCAGCCTGTTTACAAAAAATGTTGAATGATCTCAAAAAAAAAATATATAAGTTAAATTAATAATTTGCACCCCTCCAGAATGAAAGCCAACACGGTGGTTACTGACAGATTTACGGCATATCAGAAAACAAAATAAAAATTGATTTCAAATCATTTTGCGAAAACATCTAAATGCAAAATAATTTTGCATGAAATTATTGGCCATATTTATTAAAATTTAAAAAGCTAACCAGAATAAATTTTATTAAACTATTGATGTTTTAAAATAAAACCTGAAATATGTTTAAGATACATAAATCGATTTTGAGCAAGGATAAAACCAAATAAACTGAAAAACTAAAAAATAAATTTTGACAAATCAATAAAATGAAATTTATTCTTAAACTTTTTAGCACGTTTGAAAAAAAATCAAGAAGGAAACCAAACCAAACTTTCAGAAGAATATCGTAACTATAAGAATACATTACTCAAAATTAAGAGGATAACTGGAAACAATATTTCTAAAAATACACAAAATTTTCAGTTCATAATAACCAGAAATTTCAGCAGCGTTATTTTTGGCAAATTTTGACTTTTTTTTTTTTTGTGGTCTGATCCCAAAACATTTTCTAAAATAGTCATAATGACTTTTTTTGAGGCAAATCTTAAGCCTTTCCTTAGATACCAATCAATTTTCAAAATTGCCGACACAGTGAAACGTCGTTTTTGGACTAAAATTATAAAATCATGGAACTGGAAAACTTTAAAATGGAGATGCTAAAATAATCAGAACGATCTTTTCTAACTTTGTGCAAAACTAGGCAAAAGTGGTCACGAGAAAGAAAAGTTTCTGCAGGTGGTCACATGGGCCGAAAGACCCTTAATGTTCTTTGAAATCTACATTGATTTTTAAAATAATAAAGCAGCTTTCAAAAATGTTGTTTTAGGCCTAATAACCAAATTTCGGAATGCTTAAGCACAGTACCGAAAAATCGAGAATCTTTCAAAAAATCTAAATTTATACTTTTTTGTATTTACGAAATTAAATAATAAGCTGCTACGGATAGCCATGGTATCCTTCTCAGCATATAACACTGCGGATCCAAAAAGTACTTGATGGCCAAATACGGATTCAGTACTCCAAAGTTTTGCTTTATCAATTTATTTTTCAAAAATCAAAACATTGTTTTACCCTCACAAGCAGTAACTTTGTTACAAGCGGAAATTAAAGTATTTATAAGACTTTATCGGCTTTGTCAGAGATAACCATGAAAAATTACGAAATAAGATTAAATGAAGCCTTCTATCGCTAATTACCTTGAGACAATCAGTATATAATATTCAAGTGAATAAATAAGCCTATGCTTGCCAGAAATTCGGCGATTTTTCCAGAATAAGCTATTTTTGGAGCAATAAAATATACCTATTAGACAAAAAAAAAAAAAAAAAAAAAAAAAAAGTAAAAAAATAATTAAACAAAAACGTTTAAAAATAATTTTAGCACCTAAGTCATTTTTACATGTGCCCATGTTTTGGAGTAAATATTTTGAGAAATCACGACAACAAACCCTATTTTGCAAAGGAAAATATTCTAAACGATTCACAAGCAAAATTAGAAAAAACTGCAATCAATGGTATCATGCAAAGAATAAAGATTTTCCATACATAATACAATAAAAAGAAAATCTAGCTTTTAAAAAATTTCAATGAAACTCATAAAAAGGTTTTGAGAAAAAAAACATACATATATAAAATGCAAAAACAGGAGCTTAGAAAACGGTTTGGTTATCTGCGAAATTAATTATCCGCCTTTTTTTTTTTCTTTTTTTTATTGGTCTTCTTTGCATATTTTTTCAAAGCAAATGGAAAAACATAAAACCTTCACATCAAACCTGCAAAAAATAGATCATAATTTCTCAAATTTCGTAATAAAAGATTTTCTTTTATATTTTGACTGAAAAGTATTCTGAAAATGAGCTGTTATCAACGAATTAAACCAAGCTTCAGGAACTATATAAATACAATATTCCAGCAGAAAATTGAAAATAAATAAAGGGAAGTATTCATAGGTTAAACATTCACAAGTTAGAGATAAAGTAAATTTTGTAGATAAAAACTAAAATGGTTGCTTATTAATTTGCAACTAAAGCATTATTTATATCACAACTAGCAAATGAATAAGTAAGTATCTGTGAAGCTCTCTTTTTTTCCTTACAACCTACAGCCCATGTTTGTTTGCATGGTTGTAAATTAAAAATTATAAATGAAACTGTATTAATGATTAAATATTCAATTGTACATAACCACGCATTAAAGCTTTTAAAGGAAGAGCATCATACCGATTTTCTCAAAATTGTGGATACTCTAAGAAAAAGCCAAAAATGTATGATAAAAAATATAAAGGAATAAAAGTTTTGAAGGTTTTTGCCATGGACGTAAACTTTTATCAAAAAGGAACTATAATCAACTTATCAGCCTGGGATCTGGAAAATAAGATGGGCTATGCAAACCTCTTTCATTGATGCTCAATATTTTTCTAGATTTGGAAAGTTAAAATCAAAATAGCAAAGTAATACCATATTGGAAAAAATCGAGTTAAAAAGGATACAATTGTTAACCGGACGGAGAAAATCTCGTAAGCAAGTGTAAAGTAGATAAAGCACAGACAGTTAAACAGTTAAAGTAAGTTTGATTTAACTTTCTTCTTAGTGAATAAAATAACTATCTGCAAGATTGGGTGAAAATTGCTAGATAAAATTGTGTGCATTTTAAAGTAAGGTAAACTGCTATTATTGTAATATTAGTATTAAAAAAAAAAAAAAAAAAAAATTAAAAAAAAAAAATTATTTCATATTTGCAATTACTTTGCAATGGTTACTATCAACCATGTTAAATTTTATTCCCAATAAGCTGTTATTCAAAACAGAACGCAATGACACACAAAAACACGTTACAAACATATATCCTAAAAAGTTAGCTGTAAAGCAAAATTAATAAAAAAAAGCTGGTCTTGAATGTTCAATACCTATAAAATATAAAACATGAAATGTTAACTTTCAATTTCATATTATAATTCGAAGCAAGAGCAGTCTTGGTATGCATTCAAAATGGATAATTTAAGTACAAAACCTGTAAATAAATTTACATATTTCTATACAAGCTAAAAAAGGTTTTGTTTCTAAAAGATATAATTAAGATTAATTTCGTACTGAAATTTATAATAGCTTGTTAAATATAAAGGAATTAAATTTATAATAATTTGTTAAATATATAGGAATTAATTTTATGAAATACTAAACTATACAAGATGATTAAAAATATATTATTAGATACAGCAAAGATTGACCCGAATATAGATATAAAAAAAAAAAAAAAAAAAAAAAAAAATTAATATTCCTTAGAGTTTTTGGTTCTTTAAACAAGATTTTATTTATTTTTATACAATTTAACTACTGATTACGAGAAGAGTGAAAAAATGAAATGATAATTTCTTCATCTACTCTTTCGATAATATGGTTGTTGTTATGACACACTTTTCAAATCAAAGAAAATGTTATTATTTATAGTTTTTACTTCAATGTGAAGCTGTCATTATAAACTTCTTCAATAATGCTAAAACAACACCTTAATTTTGCAAGCCTGACAAAACAAAGCCGAAAAACATATTTTTACCTTAAAATTCAAAAAAATTAAAGTGTTTTGTTTGGTGAATGTTAGCACCGAAACATTTCAAAACGACATAATAACTAAAAAAAAAACACCGACGCTAAAATGAAAGGAGCACATTACTTAAAACTTCACATCCTTGATAATTATATTTCCTCGGAAATAATCTAACCTATTTTCTCAAGATTTCATTTCAAATACTTTCTTCAAGCCAAATTTAATTCGGTATTTAAAGCCGTATATCATTTTTATGTTACTTAATTTTTCCTTAAAATATTATCGACTTGATGTTTTTATCAAAACATTGATTAGGTTCTTAAATCAATTATATAGTTTCTTTAGAGTCATATCTAAAATTACCAACCCTTGGGCTTTTATGACTATGTTTTTCAAGCCTTAAAATATACTTTGAAACCCTATTACAATAACCATATTTATTAATATCTATCATATTTCCAGCTAATTTCTAAATAACACACGCTAGGTATTTACAAAAATTTTTGCTTCAATCCTAAGGCAATGAATGACAAGGATTTTTTTTCTAAGCTCTTGTACAGTCTGTATGTGTTTCCCATACTTATATATTGACATTTACATCTATAAACAGAAAGTTAATATAAATTTCTTTGAAAACATTTCATTGTATACTAAAAATATAAATATATAAGTATAAAAATATAAATATATAAAGCATAAATTACTTTTCAATGAAAAAGAAAAAGAAAAAAGAAACTTAGCGCAAAAAAGGAAACTGTAAAATTGTTAAATACCATGTTAAAAAACAGTCATGCAATTGGAATAAAAACTCTCTAGTCGAAAGAAAAATGATACGAAGAACTTAACGCCTATAACTAGCAAAACAACTTCGGATATCAAAGAAGTCAAATACACTGCTTGAATAATTACAATAAAATCAAAATTTGAAATAAAAAAGTTGTTTAGTGACTAACTGATAAGAATATTTAACAATACACATTAGCCAAAACGTAAAATACATAACTTCCTGGGTAAGTCAGCAAAAATTCAAGTGAAAAATTATAAGATATAATTTGATTAAAAAATTAAACATTCTAGAAAAGAGTCCAAATACAATTTTCAAAACGGTCAGCGAGCCAAAATCCCTACCGATTTGTTTTCCTAAAATCATATAGGAGTAATATCGGAAAATAATTTCTTGAAAAACCGATAACATCTCACTTTATTAAAACAGCGGGCAGACATGCAGAATTTATCAAAAAAATTTATTCCAATAAAATCATAGCATAGAAATATGAAAAAATCATCCGAAAAAAAAAATTGCTACCGACGTTGAGAGGTTTTTATATTGACAAACGTTTTTCATTACTTGCACGTGGTAGTAAACAATTTGAAAATAACGCCTTATTAAAAAAATCGCAACTTTATGTAATTATGCACTGAAAAATTTGCTAATGTAACCTTTGTCAATGCGATAGTTACTTAAGCCGAAAGCTGGAGGCGAAAGTAAAACATATGGCATCTCAGAGAGGAATTAGTCCAGCCTCATGTAACTGATAACAATTATACAAATACATCTGATAATAACAACACAACACCTACGTGAACCTAAAGGTAATTTTCATGTAAAGATGAATTTCCTTTTCACGAGAACTTTATTTACAAAATCTTTCAAAATGGGTTAGAAGCGACATTCTTTTAGGAATGAAAGTTTGTATATTCTCTTAAAAAACGAAGAACTTAAAACCTGGTAACTTCAATTAGAGAGTGTAATTAAATCAAAATGGATGAGTACAAATGATAAATTTAGAAAATTAACATTTAGATTTGAAATATTGATGCAAGAACTAAAATAAAATTCACAATGACGTTCCAAAATTGTAATTGGGAAAATATGAATTAAATATTCAAATTAAATTGACTCATCAAGTTAGACTCTTTGGCTCAGTTATAAGTTACCTAATGAAACTATATTATAAAAAGATGTCAGTCGTTTTAGTGGATCAATAAACAAATTTATAAAAAAAAAAAAAATACTTCAATGCTTATGACAATGTAGGTTTTCATTACAACTGCATTAAGTCTCCATTATGTGGATTACCTCACGGTAGAACTACCTTGACTTAAAAAAACTAACTACACAATGAGTTACGGGGTTAAAATTATATTTATCTTGAAAAGTTAACAAAAGAAATACATTCAAAGATTTTTTTGACGTTAGTAGACAGCCAAACTTACCCTCTATTAATAAGGCAGGCGAGGTTATATGTATTCTCTTTCCTTCTATATAATGCGTAATATATAATATAATTATATAAACTATCCCTAAGCAATAAACCTAGAAAAATTTGATAAAATAAATTATTCATAACCCGACATATATTCCTATATACGACCTCAAAATACCCATTGCCCTTAAATTAAAATTGAACTCTTTCATTTACACTTATGAAGAGTTATTTGGATTTAGACGAAATTTGGTGGTTATAAGAAAAAATTTAGCAAACAAGATTATTATTTTAAAATAAAATTTCAAATATATGTAAATAATTATCAGAACTTATTAACAGTTCATTAACACACTAATTCAAATATTACATGACTAGCGTAATTAAATTAATTAATTCGCATAAAGCCTCATAATACCAATTCACAAGTGCAAACAAATTTATTTAAAAATATTAAACAAAACCGGTTTCAAGCCATATAATTTGGCAGATGGTCTATTTTTGTTTTAATTTAAACATTTTAAATATCAAAATCTGCACTAAGGAACTGATAATTTTTCATACGATCAAATATGAAAAGCAATTAAGCTTTCAAAACTCGCTTGCTAAACTTGGTGAGCAGTAGCTTTTAAAAAATTTTCCTTCAAATTTGAGTTTCCTCTTCAAACCTTGCGATACAAATTATATGTAGCCCTTGAAACCTTTGGCTGGTTAAGCCTGAAACACTTACCTTTTCATTGCTGGGTGGCTGAGTAAGTTTCCTTGCACTATTGTTTTCACTGATGATACGTACTCTGATAAGACGTACTCTGTCAAAAATTGCGTTTATTAGCCTATTTATCTGTGGATAATATAAAATAAAACACCAGGCAAAAATTTACTGAATCTATTCCACTCATCAATTTACTAGCCTCTTTCCATGGAGTTTTAAGTCTTCTTAGCTTTAAACTGACTTTTTACACACTGTCAACCACAACAACTGAAAGTTAAAAGAACAACACAACCCTAACAACGATACATTAAGTCAAACAAAGTTTATTTCCTTGTGTCTTAATTAAGACAATGTCTATTCCATTCTTGAAAGGAACTTTATTACTTCTTTTACTCAGCAAGACTAATCATCAAAATTCGATCCTATAACGCTCTTTTCACTCCTGCACAATAACCTATTACGCACTCTACGAATTCATACATCTACATGATACGGAAAAATAACTGACATAGCAACCAAAGAATTAAACAACATAAGCTTTCAATTTAAAAAGCAACATATGAACAGCATATTTGTGTGAGTGCCTTTAAATGGTGGTATACAACCTCAAGAACGGACCAAATATCTTCTTAAACAATAAAACATCTTTTAAAACAACCCTGGAAAACAATAGACAGAAAGCAGTAAAGACTATCTTTCGTAGGATTTATAACGATTTTATAATTTATATAAGATTATCAAATTTGCTCAACACTTTTAAACGTCAAAAGTAATCTTTCGCAAATACGAAAAGCACTCAGTGAAAAATAGATCCATAGCTATGAAAGAAATATTAACTCAGAAAAAATTCAATGGTAGCCTTGCCTGACTGAACTAGAGATACACATGACTTTTACAGAAACATCAAAGAATTTTCGTTACTGAACTAGAGATACACATGACTTTTACAGAAACATCAAAGAATTTTCGTTACTTAGTCACGCTTGGTTTATCGTACCATATAAAAATTTGAATATGATCAATATGTCTAAAATACCAAAAAAATACATTTTCTAGCAAAAAATAACGATTTTCAGGTTTGTTTTGGCACACCAAAATATCATCACCAAAAATAATCATAAACGCTTCTGCAGCCAATATTTCAAAAGTATGGTTTACTTTAAGATTTAGTCTTAACACGCTGGTATGTGTAGCACACGGGTCTAAACATTTGATGAAGTGTTGGAGCCAAGTATTCACACTTAGATGTCTTTCCTAACGCCAACCTATTTACGGCAATGTAGAAACTAGCTCCTTTTTTTAAAAAGCCACACACTAAGAGACCATATAATGGCAAACCCCTACCGAGTGAATTAATCAAGCCAGACACCAAACTGGTATTTGCCAACTTACTTTGCAGAACACAATTGTTGATGATTGATGACTACAAAAATGCATAAAGAACAAAAAATGGAATTTTCCAACATCATATTTTAGAAGAGCCAAGTCAAAAATTTCTGGTTAAACTTGATGTTATTTTAACATATAAATTAAGGGTTAAATCTCATGTCGACAATTAAATAAAATTTTTTTAAATCATATTTTCAAATAAAAGCCAGTATCAAAACCAGTATCACAACATCAACTTCATGCAAAATCCAAAAAAAAAAAAAAAAAATTATTTGGGAAATATTTTTCAGTTAATTTTTGGTTTTCTCAGATTCATAACCAGTGGATCCATACTGGCTTTGTTATGATACTATTTCTAATCATTTTTCATTCTAAGGACAATTACTTATTCAATTACTTTTCCTTAGACAGACAAGGCTTGATACTCTAAATGACTGATCTAATCTATTCTTTTTTCTATGTAAGAAAACAAACTATTTAGAACAACACTCTTTCTACAATTGCGTAATGATTTGCATGAATGTGTTATTCAAATAAATGCCATTTGTCTTAATTATGTTGTATTAAACAACGAACTACCAACTTAATTCAGCAACCTCCATTCATACTTGTATATGATGAACAAAAGCTATAAAAACAATAATTTAAATTATAATCTTCAATGTCATGATGCGATGTATTTTTTAAACATTATTGCCATCTATGAGATGACTTTTCACTTTTTAAGGCAATTACAGAGAAAAAACTAAAGCCTTGTTGACACAAGGAAAAAAGAGGTGATAATGAAATTAGATGGAAAAGATGCCTCATCAACATTAAAATGAAGGCTATTAAAAAAAAAAAAACAAAAAAAAACTGGGTTTTAGCACGTTTCCATGGTAACTTCAAATATTTACATTACAAGAAATGCAAATTTTAGATAGATATATTTAGTAATAAAATGTAATTTGAATGCAAAATGCTTTTTAGTGATACTAACGAGAATAAAAATATATATAAATATATAAAACTCACCACCCATTTTATGTAAGTACACACATTTCTAATACTTTCCTAAATACTTCGACTCAACAATAATATTATTTAAACAGTTTTTAAGTATTAAACACTCGATATTTTAAAATTGAATATTACCTGTTGTGCACAAGTGTCAGGAATACCATTTGCATTATATATATTTTATATGTTGAGCATTTTCAAATCAACGTTACCTGAAAATATTACAGCAGCAGCAACTTGGTTAAAAAATATTACCTATGTATAAAAAGATTTAAAATTGTTTATATTACCTGATAACAAAATTATGCAAACTCTACAATAAGTCGACAGTCATCCAATATCATTCTAAAATAAAAATATTCATAAGCATAAACACAGCAATTTATTTAATGGGTTCAGCGGAAACTCCCGCTGAGAAAACTTGGAAAATTACCCCTTCAAGCTACACCACCCTCCACCTCATACATAAAATTGCCCCCTCCAATCCCCATTGCCATTCATATATGGTATGCCCTTTCTCTGAATGCCCTGAAAATGAATTCTGAATTACAAATCAGCAAGTTACCTCACACTGCATAAACAGTCCGCAATTCTGAAAGTGTAAAAAAAATCAGCCAAAGAGAGGTGCTCAAAAAATTGGGTGTTCTAAAGAAGTTTAGCTTTTTTAGCAAATTTGAATTGTTAACCACTTATAATTTTCAGGAAAATTGATGTTCTGCGACAAAAAACAGCTCCAAAGTATTAGTTTCCAGAACAAAAACTGCATATTCGTGGCAAAATTAGGTGTTTTAA
>JAUZNK010081233.1:0-13184 GCA_035046665.1 Euphysa ruthae | reverse complement strand
TATATATATGGTTTATAAATGTATGATTTTAATTTATTTTTTTATAATTAATTATAATTATAACATATTTTTATATTTTTTTATTTATAATTTATATTATAAATGAATGAAAAATGGATTAAAACAATGTTTCAATCACTGAAAAGAAAAAATTTACTAAAAACATGGAGTTATGACATGAAATAAGTGGTGCTAGAAAAATAAGCTTTAAATTTCCTAAATAAAATAGGCTGTATTTAAGTAAACCACAAAGTTCTATACAATAAGATAATATAAACAACAAACATGTAAATCAATATTATTATGTCATTAGAATTCATTCATATGTCGGAAAGCAACTACTTAACAAATAAAATAAAATAAAATTAAACCTCTAACAAGGATGAAAGCAAATTATTTAAAGAGCCTTAATGTAAATTTTTATAGTTCAGCAGATATTAAAATATTTTATTTGAAGTCTTAAAGAACTATGAAGATCATTTTGAATTTTAATTGTAAGTCATAGTTTTTGATAAAAAAAAAAAAAATAAATAACAAATATCAAAATATTTAAGATTTTGAATACACTTTGAATACATACTTTTTAAAAATGTGCTTTAAAACTTCAACTGGAACTTCAAAGAGCAGTTATTTTCAAATTATTCAGTGAACAACGTTAAATTAAATATTTCACTCTAAAAAAAGTGAGGATGTATAAAGAATAAAGCTGGAATCAGTATTCTTTTTTAATCAAACTATTTCAAAACTTCCGTGCAATAAGTATTTTATAAGTACAAATCTTTATTTTTGTTTAGAATGAAGATGAATTTAGATGCAGCCACTGCAGCTTATTTGACTTTCGCTTTCATTTTCTTTGTCATCTTATGCTTACTCATCTCACGCTTAAGTTTTTGGAGCCGTGTATACCTGATTGAAAACAAACAAAAGAAAAATGTTGTCTCATTTGGTTTAACTATTGATTCAATATACTCGATTGATACAGTTTTCTATCATGTTTGCAAGTTCACATTTGTTTTTCTACCAAAACTATCTCCTGAAATCCACAGCCTGTTGATATGTCAAGGGAGGATGGTTAAATATTCAAACGATGTAATATTTGAAACACCTGAAAATATCAAACAGAACCACCCACCAGAAAACAATGCAAATGAAACAACAAAAAAGAACTCTAAAAAGAATCTTGAAAAAACCTTTAAAAATTCTGATAAAACTAAAACCATTGTTCAAACTCCAAATGTTACAACCACTGACCCCTTAATACAAATTTCCAAAATTACTGATATATCTAACCATGCTTCACAAAACATGGTTACAGATTCAGAAATACATGCTTTCAGAGATGTGCCGACCAATTCAGCAAAAGTTTGTGATGAAAAAATTGATGAAAATTTGGAGAAGAACCTAATGTCTTCAAGTAAAGCCTACAATGAAGCATGCACAATTTGTTTAGATGACTTTAACATAGAAGATAAAATTCTCATACTAAGCTGCAATCACGCTTATCATCAAAAATGTATATTAAAATATCTGTTTTATTCACCTAAATGTCCCTGTTGCAAGTGTTTTAAAGGTTTATTACTTATGGAAATCAAAATGGAAGGACTACAATACATTTTACCGTTGCAACGTAGCTATGGATCATTTGATTCAAGATACATAACACCGTAACATTTGTTTAGATAGTTTAGCAGACATATCAAATATTAATAAAGGACACACAAGACGATAAAATGTGTGGAAGGAAATTTTAAAAAAAATTTAGATTGGATTTGATGATAAAACCATTTATTAAATTGGATGGTAAATTCTTGATGTAATATTCTTGATGTAGTAATATTTAAAACATTTTATGAAAAAAAAAAGATAAAGATGAGGACCATTATGAAACATGTAAAAGAACAAGTTTAAATTATTATCTACTGGCTTGACATGAAATTTATGTATGAATTTTTAAAGGCAGTTGGTAATTTCTCTAAAAAGTCAGGAAAAATTTAAGTACATCAATAATCATTATTTAGCTAATCAAACCAGAACTAATTTTAAGGCAGACTATTTTAAAACCCATAAAGAAATTTATATCACAGGCTAATAAAGAAGTTTATATCACAGGTTAATTGATTTTGTTGTCAGTTAATTGCCTGAATTGCAACAAGAAAGACTTGAATTCTTTCCCATATCATTGTCTGGTATCTGGAAATCAAACCAATGTGTAACTCTAGAAATATATATAACTGTCGCCTAAATTTAAAATAAAACATTACAGGTTTTGTGCGAAACCCACAAAATTTATTCTTTGGTACATTTGCTGATTTGGAATGGTTGTTAGTAACAAAGTAAAAAAACAAAAAAATATATAATAATATTTTTGATAAAGAAAAAACAACCAAGGGTGGCTGGTAAAATAGAAATTGCCAATCCAAAAATGTAATTTTTAAAATTGAGTATTTTTCTTTTTAATTAAGCTTAAGAACGTATTAAAAAGGTCACACAGGACTTTGATCACTTTTGAATCATAACTACATGTACAAAATCATATCATATGAAATCATGTATGAAATTCGACAGTAGATTAATTATTTTATACATGTAGAAATGTAGCTTTGGTCTTTTTAAATGCTGATGCTTGAGCCGACTTTCAAACTTTTCAAACTTGAAAATCTCATGTTTTTTTTCGATGCTTATTAAAGTATATTCAAATTTTTATTTTATGTATTTTGTTTATTAAAAAGTTTATTCTGAAGAGGTAGAAAAGGTCATATATTTTAAATCTAATCCGGTAATTGGTTTAAACCAAAAACACAAATTTTGAACAAAACGAAAACATAAAATAATATATTCAGTACGAAAATCTATTTCTTAAACTTCATCTTGGGGTCTTTATCCACGGCCCTCAATCCTTTCATGCCTGTTTCATTATGAGGAAAAAACATGTCTCTAATGCCACATATGATCTTGTGTCTTTTTTTTCTCTTTACAGCTTTTAGTGAATTCATTTTGCATTTCTGATTTTCCACATATTCAACGTAAATTTTATCAGCCAAAAATGATCAAAGATGACGGGTAGTGTTATTTCATTGTATACAACTTCTATTAACTTGATTAAATGGACAACTTTGTCCACTTCTTAAGATCGGATACATTTCACTATCACTTGTCATAGAATTTCTATTCATCCTTAAACTAACGGTGATTTTCTGTAGTGAGTTGATGTCAAAACAACCAAAACCCTTGCCCTTTTGTCTAATATGAACTTTAGAGCTAAAAAGAGCTCAAGTGGTATAGAGCTCAAGTGGTATATGACCGACAATCACGCCATCCATCTCCTGTGCATGGTTTAACAGCAAAAATGTGTAAGGCGATGTTTTCTTTTCTGCTTTTTCAGGAAACCAATATCTTCTAAAATAACGGAATCAACGAATTGCAGAATTAAATGTTCTTGACAATATTGTTACTGCATAGCATCTTAATATCCAAATTTAAACCTTCGGATTAAAACAAGGACAAACTTTGTGCCAAGTGTGTTTTTGACTTTATCACAATATTTTGGAGTAAAAATGTCAGCCAACATTTCTGAACAGGTTAAGAAATATTTGCTAACTCTTGGAAAAAAAACTTTTGTTTTGTTAAAGTTTGACCGTCTAAATGAAAGACTATGTCGACCAACATTGTCAACCAAGCCAAGCTGTGTTGGCACAGTTTGTTTCTCACTCAAATAGTACTGTGTATTTCTTTAAACCTCTTCAATTAATTGTTTTCTTGTGCAGGTCTCAAAGTAAATAATGAGATGCAAAGAAATTATTTAAGAAAACTATGTCTATGTGATTCATGAAGTGAAGGTTCAAAAAAGAAGGAAATTTCTTTTACAAAGAATGCTTGAAATGGGATGTTAGACTGCACATCATGTGCATCTTATAGTATTAGAAAAAAGTATTTTGTAAACCTTAATGTCTAGTCATAAATATTTCACATAAGCTCAAAGATACTTTTTTCATTTTCTATGGACATTTTCAAAACTTTTTGGAAAATTGTTCCTGTAGAGGAACATCAAAATTACAAAGAATATAATCCAAACTTGCTATATTTTGATGCTTATCTAAAGTTTGTTTACTTAAAGAAAACATCCTAAGAAATAACTTATTCCATTAATAGGAGACAATCTTACCACTTTTGAAACAAAAAATCACAACGTTTATCAGGTACCATTTAAAAAAAAGAAACTAAAGCAATAAAATCGCTTCAGGCTGAAATTTCAGAAAAAAGAAACAAGAAAAAATTACCTTCAGGTTCAGATTTCTTCTTTGATGTTTTTGATGCAGCTGGTTTGCATGTAGACACAGATAAATGAATGATATTTCTATTCCCATCCACTTTCTCAACCAGCTGCTTATTCAACACATCTAAATGGTACAGTTGTTTTATTTAAATTTATTTCATCATTACCGTTGGTAATCTCTCTTTATGTCAATTATTATAAATAATACTGTAAAGGAAAACATAACTACCACAATGACAATCTGTGCTACATCTACATAAAATTTAAAAATGCTGCATAAAATTTGTTGAGAATGAAGAACTTAACATAAAATGTCATCGTTTTTTTTTTTTTTTTTTGAATAAAAAAAATTTTTTTTCCCTATGTCGTAAATGGTTAAACAAAATAAGCGTTTTTTGACAATTATCAAATTATCAAATTTTTCATTACCTTCTTGACTGGTGTCAAGGAAGTGATGGATGGATTCAGCATCACATCTTAATATGCTTTGAGTAACCTCACTTTCCTTTATAACCATCACAGTCACAACAACATTTCCTTTATTTGTCTCATTGATCTTCTTACGTCCCATAGCAAGGCTAGTAATACCAGGTAGATTAAGCAAGGAAGGTATACATATACCACTATTGTTATCTTTTACAATTTGATAGAGACATTGGTTAGGATCTTGCAAAATGGTTAATGAGTCCTGAATATAATAATCAAGAGTATTTAGTAGTATAATAGTATATGTAGTAGTATAATCATTATTCATATTACTACCAAATCAAGAAATTGAAATTTATGAGCATAAATTAAATCTAACAGGAAACAAATGAACATAACATTTACTATTGATTTATATTAGCAAACAATGCGAGAATTTCTCAAAAAATCTATTTTGAGAGCAGCTTTGATCCCTTTTTTGACCTAGAGGTGAGCCATAATATTTTTTTGAAATGGCAAAATATGTAGAAAAGATTGGAAGTAATACTTTCATTCCAGCAGAATTGAAGATTTTTTCCGAAAAAAAAATCATTTTTAGTATAAAAATCACCAATATTTTTAAGGAGAGTTTACATATGCTTACAATATGCTTATAATAGATATTCTATAAATTCATGCTACAGACTTTATACAAGATGAAAAAAAAAAAAAAAATCAAAAAAAGAATAACCAAGCCCCTAACTTTATGCTGAATGAATTATGAGTTATTCTGTAACTCCTACAAAAAATCAGAAAAATTTTTAGAACTGCTTTCTGGTAAAAATCCATATTGTTGGACGGATATGAATTTATGGGACCTTTTCCTTTTAGGAGTCCAGAAATGATAAAAGTTGTTGAAAGAATTTTTATCAAGTTGATGAAATTTGGATGAAATAATTTCGGTTTTCATATTTTAGTAAAAACATTAGAAATAACATTTTACTCTAAAAAGTGCAAACCAATAAAAAAGAGTCTCTGAGATAACCAAAGATATGCTCACTTGCAAAATTAAATTCCCAGGAAATTTTTCAGAAATTCTCCTTTAGGAAATTAAGTTCTCGCGAAATTTTCACAAAATTTCAATCTTCAAAAGCTCCCACAGAAATTAATATAATTCCATTAAAATACATAACTGGCTCAAACACCACCTTATTACATTAAATCATAATAATTTCTGACTGAGTATAATTTAAAGAATGGAGACGATAAATATTGCAATCTTTGACCGATGGCCATCATGACAGGCCAATCTGCAAAATATTGTATAATATCATTTTAATATCCTAACTTTCGAGGGCCTAAAATTTAATTTTTACAGCTGCCCTTCTCCATATTTAATTATACTTAACTCAGTATTTAAAAAAGTAAAGATCCAAAGAACCCACAAAATTTGAAGGCAATGAAAGAGTGGATTTTAATAAGAAAAATTACCTTTAAAATTAATGTTTTTATGTACCCATTTACAGGAGAAAAGCTGCCGCCACCCATGAGAACATAATGAAAAATACAAACAAAAACTTACTGTTCCTGTCGAATGCAGTTTTGAAGTGAAAGGATGCGTCTTTGAAAGAAATGAAGCAGAAGAAGGATGTATAGTTCCACCAGGTTCAGTACGACCTGTAGCTAAGCTGAATGTAGCATAACGCAAACCGATAGATGTTTTTATTAATGCATGAACCCCTTTATGAAATATAGAAACAACCTTGAAAAATACTTTAACATAAAAAGATTTCACCAAAATAAACTTGAGTGAATTTCTATAAAATTTGTGAAAGAAAAAAATTTATTGGCATGAAATTACATTTTTTTTTCACTTAAATATTTTCTTCCTTTACTTTGCTTTTTTAAAAAATAATAATAAATAATTTAAATTTTTTTTGAAAAAACCTGTTTGTGAGTTTTTTCTTAAGAAAAAGAAAATACAGTCAGTTTTTACTTGCAACAAAAGTTTCTTCAAATTAAATTTCTAATATTAAAATAGAACTGACTGCAACAAAGACGTCTTTTACCATAAAGATACCCCGCATAATATCTTCAATGTTAATGATTTTTCGCAAGAAAGTTTAGGCTGAATAGCTACTGAAAAGTGAGTATTCACCACGTCACTTTGCTATTTTACATTAAGAATATTTTTCTTGTTTAAAGTCCTCTCAACCCCATATGGGTAACCATGGTAAACTTGGGCATAAAGAGTAGAATTTTTCTGAGTTCAGTTTTATTTTAACTATTGCTGAAGTGAAATTTGAGAGGAATGGATTGCTTAAGCACAGCACCTGGATGATATTCTACACAGCAAAATAAATATGCAACACCTAAAAATATAAAAAGTACTTTCAATTTTGTAGCCTAACAAATGTGCGCTATTCACTATTACTTCAAAATATAAAATGTAATAAAAGAATCTTTACCTTTGGAGTCTAGGGTCATAGTTAGTACTTTAGAATTGGCTGTTTGGAGTAACTGTTTAGGTGATTTCTGAAAGCACTCCGGCATTTTCGGTGCTGTAGTCCATTTTACAATCTAAATCATGATTTTATAGTTAAGAGCAATCTAGGTAAAAACTTAACAACAAAGTTTGCAATGTCAAAAATTTAAACTTTTTGTGTTGTTTTTTACTGTTATGAATTTAATCGTAATGTCCTCTATCTACTAAACAAAAAAGGAACATCCTCTCAACTCTTTCAAAATTTCAAAGATCAACACGTAAAAGCAACTTTTAATTTGATTTCATCCTTTTGGCTTAAGGATTAAAATATGGAACTTTCTGTCCCAAAACTTAAGCATGTTTGCTTTTTGCCATGCTTTTCAGGTATCTTAGTAAAAGCATGAATTTTTAACATGAATCACAGGGCTCATGCCATAATTAGGTTTCAGTCCATTAGAAAGAAAATTTTTGACATTATGGTTAAAATATGACCTCAATGGTTCTGTCTCTCAGCACAAAGAGAAAAATTTAATGGAAGATAAATTTAAAATATAAATGTAGCTGGCATAAAATGTGGGAGTTTGTCAAAACTTGCAAATAATCTCACCTGTAATTCATCTTTTCTTACTAACCGACATTCATCAAGCAGCGAGTCGATGTCTTGCTTTCCCATTTTCTTTGAAGAGAAATCAACTAAAGCGTAAGCTCCATCAACCTTCAACACTGTGCCAACAGGAACATTTCTAACTTCTTCCACAAAAATAACATCTTTCAAACACCACTGCTCTTCCTTTGGAAAAACTGGTGATGGAAGGTTTTCTGAGAAGTCTGCATCAATTTTGATGTTATTGTCCACACGCCTACGTTCTAAAGATGGTGGTCAGGATATTTATTGGTTAAAGTTAGCTCAAATCTTAGATCTTAATCTTAGAAAAAGGGCAGCAAATAAAATTTAAAAAGATACTAGAGATATCTGAGACTAAGCTGTTTTGATCAGTTCTTAAAAAGTGGAAAAACTAAACAGCTCCAAACTTTTCATGTTGTTTAAATTCATAATTTGAAATAGCTATCACATGAAATTTTTTTTTTTGGATTATTCCTTCTTTTATAAAATGAATATTAAAGCTTTAATGTTTTCATGAAAATAATAAACTAATTATTAATATTCAAATATAACAATATAGCAATAAAATAGAAAAAGAGGAAAACTCTTAGAAAGCCATAAAGACCCTATCATCGAGTACCTAGACAGAAATTTCTTTTCTAGTTCCAACTTTTTCCTCTTGGAAAATTGTCAACACAAAATAATTTTCAAGGTGCAAACTCTCTTGGAAAATGTCAGAGGAATGGTTGCCCTGCAGCATATTTCCGTTTGTGATATATTTGTTTTTATCACACTGATATAGTATGAAATTTTTTCTTTTTGATAAACTGAGTACTTCCCTTATTTTTTTTTAACATACTAAAAAAGCTTTAATTGCTAGAAAATTACTGTCATCAGTCAAGATTACTGCCAAAATTTGCTTAGTTGTTTTATTTTTCAGCACCGCCTTAAAAATTGGAATAGCTTTTAAAACTACCTATCTTTTAAAAAATATACATACTACTTTTAGAAGGACCGCTTTCACTGCTTTCCTCATTTTTTTGTTCTTCTGCTTCAGCTCTCTTCTCCATAATTAAATCAGTGTTCATCTTTACAGGAAAACTAGGTGGAGATGATTTAACAGGTGATTTTGAAGATGGAATCCTTTCCTCAATAACTTTGAATCGACATTTTTCAACAATGGTCCATGCTTGTTCCATAAGCTCTCCTACTTTTGGCTCCCCATTGACTGTTGTGAAGCCAATAGCACCAGGGTAGTATAAAGGGCAACTACGTATACAGACCTATAAAGTACAAAAAGCATAAAATAAAACATTATTTCACAACCATTGACCTAGTTTATATGCAAAGCATAAAGTTGGGTAATACTACACAACCATTGATTTAAATAAATGGATAACTAATATGATAAACATAGCCATTTATCTATATGCTCAAAATATTTTTTAGGTATACCTTTAAATCAGCCAGAAAAACAATTCAAACAATATTATTTGAGATTTCATCATTAGAAAATATTATAAGCCTAGGATGTTTTATCTTTAATCTTTTTTGAGGACTTTTTTTCTTATCGTTTATCATGTTTTACCTAACTCAACCATGATTAAAATTTATCCTGTTTTTTGAGTATGTGGTTACTGTTTTTTTTATGGTAAA
Source organism: Euphysa ruthae (assembly GCA_035046665.1). Classification (NCBI taxonomy): domain Eukaryota; kingdom Metazoa; phylum Cnidaria; class Hydrozoa; order Anthoathecata; family Corymorphidae; genus Euphysa; species Euphysa ruthae. The sequence continues at coordinate 3,761 of JAUZNK010081233.1, read as the reverse complement.
TCTTGATATATACGAATAAAATCAATAAGTGTTATGTTAGCTACCATTTTATATTTATCTCAAGCAAACAACCATGAAGTTTTTACAATGCATCTCACAAAAATAATTATTATATAACCATTTTTTTGGGTCAACAGCTCTAGATATGGACATCCAGTATTCAAACTAGGTAAAATACCATTTTTCAATAACATTTGTGTTTGTTTTGCTAACTAACGTCATACGAATGTGTCATAAAGAAAAGAAATTATTAACATTCCATCAACTAAAATATTATTTAGTAAACCTCTAAATTGAACAAGAGTTTTAATTTCTATGGACCAGAAGTTTCCACAAATATCCATGGTGTCTTTCATGGTTTTAGAGGGACCTATAGACCCCAATCCCAAAGAAAAATGAAACTTGTCAAAAATTTCAGCACCAGCCTGATATTAATAACAGATAAATCAGAATTATGAAATTTTCTGCTATAATCAAATTCAAAAGAAAAAAAGAATAATGAATATCCGCTCAACTGAAAACTGTTTCAAACATCATGTAAGTTTACCTGGGTTCCACTTTTAATCAGACCACTTCCACTTATTGCACTTTTCTTTGCCTTAATTTTCACTTTGTCCAATATCTTCTTCCTCTGCTCAAATGGAAACACACCCCTATGATGAAAAAAGACAAGTAATTTATCTATTTAAATGGAAACACATCCAAATGATGAAGGAAGCCACGTAGCAAGTAATGCAGTTGATTAGTTTAGAGGAAAAATTTTAATTGCATTGTAAAATAAAAAACTGCTATCATTATTATTATTATCCATAATCAGTATATCAAAGGAAAAGTAAAAAAAAGTAAGCTAAAAAATCAAGCTAATTTTCAAACATTATGGGCAAAATTGTGTCTACTATGGTCTTTTATGGTCAACAAAATTGACACATTTTGGGACTGGACCCCAGCAACTATAGCAGTAGGCACATGGCCATACACAGAAAATTTCCAGAAAAATCAAAAATAAATCATATCAAAACATATCCTATAAAAATACAGAACTTTTTGCAAAGGATATTTTGTAAAATTTTCTGTCCTTAGAAATAATACTTAATATTACAAATTTAAGCAACTTTTATTATCTTTATAAAAAAAGAGCAGCATAGCTTGCTTTGTAAAGTATATCTGATTGAGCATAAACTAGGACATAAAAAAGAAAAAAGAAAAAACCATTCATATAACCTTTAAGTCATTTTCTAACTTTCTCAATGCAACATCAAAAGCTACAACTGATTTTGCGTTCTTCTTTTTGCTATTTGGAAAAGCCTTCGCTTTAGTTTGCTTTAGTTAGTAATGTAAATTATTTCTTCTTTTCTGCTTCAAAACTATATAAGTCCTTATTTTTCTTTTCACTAATTCAACATTAAAAAACTTTCTTTTCTTTTATTTTTCTGTTAAGACTTTACTTAAGTAAACCTGCATCACTTTGCATTAAACTACCCATAAAACTGTCTAAAAGGTCTTCAATTAATTTTTCTTTAGTGATGACTGAAAAAGAACTCATGAATTCGAGATACTCTTGTTTTGTCTGATCGGTTTTTACAGCATTGTCGCCCTTGAAATGCTAGGATCACCATTACGAACCGTCTCTGATGAAGACATAGGCATATAGTATTTCTCACAAAAAGTTCTTTCAATGGATATCTCTCCTACATTTTTACAATTAATTTCAAAACAATGGATATCTCTCCTACATCTTTACAATTAATTTCAAAACAATGGATATCTCTCCTACATCTTCACAATTAATTTCAAAACAACGGATATCTCTCCTACATCTTTACAATTAATTTCAAAACAATGGATATCTCTCCTGCATCTTTGCAATTAATTTCAAAACAATGGATATCTCTCCTACATCTTCACAATTAATTTTAAAACAATGGATATCTCTCCTACATCTTAACAATTAATATCAAAACAATGGATATCTCTCCTACATCTTTACAATTAATTTCAAAACAATGGATATCTCTCCTACATCTTTACAATTAATTTCAAAACAATGGATATTTCTCCTATATCTTTAAAATTAATTTCAAAACAATAGATACCTCTCCTACATCTTTCAAAACAATCTTTTTGAAATTTCAATTTGACTTTATCCTTAATTTTCAAATTTGCTAAAGGAGAGCCATGTTTATCTTACCAAAGTCGGGAAGATTTTCATCCTTTCCGAAATCAAGTTTGAAAAGCAGATTGGGTGTGCTAGTATAAGAAACAAATTTGATTTTTGCAACTAAATATGATAATTGTCCAAGTACTACATCAAGTTCAACAGCAAGGAGAATCATTGGCTTACTAGTTTAAAACCAAAGTAGAAATAGCCTCATGAATAACACGACATTTAAAAAATGAAGTTTGGAGATCATCAATTTATCTGGTAGTACTTGACCAAGGTGTCAAATGATTTTATATCTCTGGAGGCAATGGGTTTCTGGTCATTCAAAAATGAGAGAAAAATATCACAACCCTGTTTCCCTGATATAAATATCTCACATGTAGCCAATTTATGGAATGTTTTCCACATTGTATATATTTGTTCACTTCCCTAATTGAAAAATAACAACATAAAGTCACAGAATTTTGCCATAGTTAGAACAATTTTCTCAAAAAAAAATTGAAGAATACAAATTTTGGACCAAATTAAATATGTTTGTGGGCCTAAGCCATTGAAAGAGTATTAAAGGCAATTATTGCTCAAAAAACTTACTCTAAAGTTTTCTTTTTTTCCAAAAACTTGGGTTCAATTTTAACCCGTGACTTCATACATCCAAAGAGAAATAAACAAACAAAAAGATATTGAGAATTAGCAAAAATGATAGAATGACAGATAGATAGAAAAAAGGATAGAATGACAGATAGACAGAAAAAAACTCATAGGACAGTCATCACTACAGGGTCCAAAATATAATCACAGTAATTGAGGAAAGGATTTTCTGCTTTGTGGTCGAAAATTGTAATGTAAATGTAGTTTAAGATTTTTTGATGTTTTTGTTGACTTGACTGGATATATGTAAATCCTTAGGAAATAGTCATTAGTTTAAAAAAAAAAAATTAATGGAATGGCCAACTAACATGAAAATATTAATATGACAATGACAGCTTCAATATAAAGTTTAATCTGCATGACTAATACTGAGAAGTTTAACTCAATTTGACACAAAAATCAGCACTTACCACCAATGTAAACTACCATTACTGAGTTTGACACAAGAATATAAATCACACACATGCAATTGAGTGACAGAATGACCTTTAAACTCTGAAAAAAGCTGAAGAGGCTGCTCTAATTTATGGCCAACAGCTGTTAAGGTTTCATCAAACCATGTAGCTATCTAAACAAACAGAAAAATCAAAATATATTTTAAAAATTGAAAAAAAAAAAAAAGGACTTGGTAACACATGGACTCTCGTAAAATAATTTATAATTTAGGGATCAGTTTTGAAATGAAATTTAACAGATATAACAAACTATTATTATTAATAATGGCAAATACCAACAATTTAAGGAAGTCTTTTTTAAATTTTAAATAATTTTTTATGAAACAAACTAATCCTGGCCATAGTTAACTTCATGTAAGTATAGCTTCAGTTTTAAGACTTATTTTTATTCATTTTTGCATAACTTCACAACTTCACATTAAATGAATGAAATTTCAAACTTCATGATACTTCACAACTTCACATAAAATGAATGAAATTTCAAACTTCATGATACT
>JAUZNK010081222.1:0-13185 GCA_035046665.1 Euphysa ruthae | reverse complement strand
CATTGTAAGCTTTGGGAAAGTCACGGGGTTGGAAGAAAGTCGCTTTGGAGAAAAAGGCTCACTGATCCCTACGTTTTGGACAAGAAATGGGAATGTCATGTTTTTTTTGCATGAAAAATATTTTCATTTATTGTTATTATTATATTTTCCTTTTTAACCAACAAATAAAAATTTCTAATTTCGTTTAAATATTAGAAAAAATTATTTGTTAATACAGATATTAAGAGAATCATTGGATAAAAAATTGGTTGATAGGAGGAAGTCACTCAGAGAGCAAGAGCTGACCAAAAAGGAGTGACTCCGGTTTTTTTTTAAGACACCGGAAAATCCCTTATTAATTTTGAAAATATATTGTAACAAACTTTGACTAATAGATTATTGAGTACAAACAACTTTGAAACTATTCTTTTAAATTGTGTTCGGCTTAAATCAAAAATTGATTCATATTGATGAAAATTGCTATATTTCATAGATTGTGACTTATTCCATTCATCAGTACAAAAATTTTATTGAGTTTTTACCGTATTTTACTGTTTTAAATGATGGTAGAGCTACCTTTCTATTATTAACACCACGGGTAAAGAAATCATGAGTATAAAAACTCCCAGAAAAGTAATTAGATATTGATACCGAAACATTATTTTTAAAAGAATCGCATACGAACATAAGGTTGGAAGTTCTAAAAAGATTCGAGAACAAAGTTATATTCAAACTATGAAACAAAAATGATGCATTAGAGCGGAAAGACTGAAAGTTTATTATTCTTAGAGCAGACCGTTAAAGTGAAAGTAATTTATTTAATCGGTTATCTCCATTCTGACCCCAAACTTGACAGCAAAAGCTAATATGCGAAGAAAAAATTTAAAAATAAATAGAACGAATGGTATTATTATTTAAGTAATGACGCATTTTTGAAAGCATGCTATTTGAACTATTAGGTTTTTTGATGAATTCATTAATATGATATTTCCATGTCAAACCCTTATCAATCAAAACTCCAGAGTAATTAATATAAGTTGAAGGGTAAAGACGTTTTCCGTTTAACTTGATTTTTATTTCATACTCAAAAGGTTTTTTCCTGCTAAGAAATACAATTAACTCGGTTTTACTTATATTTAGGGAAATTCAGTTAGTATTTAACCAGTTAGTAATACCTCTGAGATCAGATTTAATCTTTTTACGTATAGAAATTTATTGATTTATTTACATACAAAAGGTTCGCGTCGTCAGCAAGTGATGTGCTACAGAATGTTTAACTGATTAGTTAAAATTATTAGTATAAATTAATGTAAATTGAAAATAATAAAGTAAATAATGTAATAGAAGAGAGTCAATATTTCGGGAAATAAAATTTTCTAGACAAATAAATTTCATATTCGAAATCTACGATAAATTTTGAATAACAAAAAGTATTTCGTATGTATTTATTAAAAACTCCAAAATTGGATGATTTTTACTAGTTACAACAATACAAATACAAAAATACAAAAAGGTTTTAAACAAAAACATTGGTTGGTAGCTCTAGAATGGGAGAATTTTTTTCTAATTTCATTTTCTTTGGGTGTTTTATTATAACTTACTTCTTTGAATGAAAACTTACGTATATATTGCCTCGATTTCCCAGCTGACAGACTATTTTTAATAACAAAAAGTATCCAGCTTTCAAAACACGATTTACCATTACAAGGTACTGATTTTTTTCATGAAACTTCACACAACTGTTGTAATATAGTCAGAAATTTATAGGATTTTTGATTTGCCTCGATTGCTCAAATTTTTTGTTGGTTTTAGTCCAAACCTGTTATATTGACGGTTTCTTTTTGACTTTTTGACAAAATGCTATAAATTTTTAATGAAACTGTAAGTTTAAAAAATCCAATGACGAACGGTTACCTAAGATATATTAAGCATCGTGTCATGTTTTGAGCCTAAAATGTTGATTCTAGCCATAAATATTGTGTTTTGAATAATGCTAAAAAATGCCATATCAGAAAAATCGTTGTTGCAGTTGAAAAATATAAAATATCATAAGAAATATCATTAAAATATCATCGAAAACCACCAGGTACATATGACTCTACTTCTTCATTTGCAAGTTCATTGTCCTCGATACCTTTTTTCAGGTTCCTAAGCATTTTCGGTTGATTTGTGACAGCATGAGTCGATTTTCTTTTCATTTGGCCTATGCGGGTCTCATCTACTTGGTTTAGTTTTTCTGTTGTAGTTATATTCCAAACTGTTTCAGCACAGCTTTAACTCCTTCCTCACCATCATTAACATTTTAAACAGCAGAATTAGTCGCCAATACACCGATTTAACCTAGCGGTATTACGTAATCCCGGTTGAGGCCTGGAACCTATGAAGAGGGATAAAAACCAAACTAAATATCTTTATTTTTAAGAAAAAACTAAACGACAGTTATTAATGCTTTATTTTTTCTGGATTATTCAATATGAATTTTGATATGGTTAGTAAAATTAATTTAGATGAGCTGAAAGTATTTTTGAGGTTACTTAAATTAAAGTTAAGTGGGGAAAACGAAGAATTGGTGGCTAGAGTATTTATAGCCATAGAAAATGGAATTAAACCCATCAAAACTGGGTTTGAAATTGAGGTCATGTGATCTGAAAAACGAGTACCTCAAAAGGCTTAAGTTAAGATTGACGATAAACTTATCCCTGACCCTTTTAAAATAACCCATGGCTGGATGGACAAAGACAAAGCAAGAATTTTGGCCAGTATTGGCTTATCCAGATATTTTTAACTACTTAATTATTACTCCATCAGAGCTAGCTAGCGAAGATCTGAATTACTAAATACTTATAATATCTAAATACTCTAAAACATATATTTATTATAAGTATGGGTGGTTGCATCCACTGTTGTTTCACACTCTTTCTGGTAGCAAACTTTGCATTTTTAAAGGGGGAGTGTGAGTTTTCTCAAGCCATTAGCAGTCCTCTGCATAAGTTCTGACTCATCCTTGTAAAAAATTGCAAAATTAAATCTTGTCACTGTACTTGCATGGCAGGAATGAATCAGACATGCAACCATGTCACAGCAGCTATGTATCGAGTTGAAGCTGCTGTCAGGTTAGGCTTAACTAACCCAGCCTATACCAGTAAATCGAGCAAATAACTACCATGTCGAAAAGAAGTAGCACCTTCAAAAATTAAGACCTAAGATTTTAGTCCAAAGATTTTGGTTAGCGAGGTAAAAAAAAAGACCAATGGTTTCTCACTTGAAAAAAGATTATAACCCTTTAGCCGAATGTAAATTTAAACCACTGACATTAAGTGATAATGTGGATGCTTTAAAAGAAATTCAACCTGAAAATATTTTGTTTTCTGCAGGTCTTTAGCCAAAAATAGATTGTGTTCGTGAATTTGTCACAAATTTTAAAAAATCGTCCGTCAATATCAAAGTCATATATGAGTTGATTGAAAAAACAAAGATGAATTTTGACAACATGAAAAAGTACATGACAAAAAGGAAGGGCGTGATAACAGAGAAATTTTAACAAAAGTTAGAAAGTTGGTGTCTCAATTCATATGTGGTCATTAAACCAAAAAATACCTGGATTAATTTTTATTAATCCTGAAATTCCTGTCTTAAAGTATGGTTGTAACATGGAGACAGATGCAGTAAATTCATTTGTAGAATTTTTTAAAAAAGAGTACTCAAATGTTGTATTTGAAGAATGTGGACTTTTTTTATACGAACAGTTAACTTTTATTGGGGAATCTCCTGATAGAATTGTTAGTTGTTCGTGCTGAGTTAAATCTAGTTTAGAAGTAAAATGCCCTTACTCCATAAATTACATGTCACTTATTAATATTGATTTACTGTATATTGCTAAACCTAAAACTTTTCATAAGTATTTTACACAATGTGAACTCCAGTTAACTGTAACTAGACTCAGTCAAAGCTATTTTGATATTTGGACACCCTATGGTATGATATTGGATAACATTTTGTTTTAGGAAAGTTATGGGATGAAATGAAAGAAAAATTTATATTCTACTACATAAATTTTTATTTAAAATTATTATTATTTTATGATAACAGTTTAAACAACAGTTTACAGGCATGATATATAACTAGTTAGGCCGATGAAAATTGGATTATGTGGATAACTGTACCCGCGCTCGTCAAAAAGCCGAACCGGATTTTGTGATCTCATTTTTACTTTAGTTTTTTCATAATTTTTTTAGAACCTATGTAGTTATACGAGCAACATGGTTTAAAGTCAGTGTATAAAACAAGTTTACAATATACCGCATTTTACTCTTGGAAATAAAAATAAATTCTGCGTTCCAATTCAACTTTTTTAGTAAGTTACGTCATCTATATAAATATAATATCTGTGATATAATTTTAGTATGGAATTTTGCCCTTTTGTGCAAAAGTTTGTGATGAGTGTCATTTCAATTTAAAAACAAGCTTTTGGAAAAGTACATGTTTTACAAAAAATAATATTACTAACAAAAGCAAAAATTAAAAAAAAAACTATGTAATAATCTGCTCAAAAATTTCAAAAAGATCTGTAAATAGTTTGAAACCGAAGAATTTTTCTTTTTAGTTTGAATTAGTTTTGGTTTCAAATTACACAGCGCTGCACATGAAATAATTATATCGTCACGATGTTCTAGCATTGATATAGGAAGTGTTCCTTTTAATATAAGGAAAAACTTAATCCGATTTATAGCACATTCAACATGTATTCGCAAATTTGCTACAGCTTTAGTTTTTTCACATTCAGCAGTTGTAGTTGGCTTTTGACTCTTGATTAGTCTGCAACACTTGAACAAAAGTTCTTCTTGGATTTGAAATCCTCCATTTGCCATAGCTTCGTCATCATATTCTAATAGATCTAAAAAAACCCCAGTCGTTTGTTATGAATATTTCACTAGCTCTACCACCATAGCAATCTAATATGATAAATCCAGCTGGACTTATTCTTACAAGAAACTTTAATGTATTGTGGTGTTTATAGTTTGACCCTATGACAGCTTGAGTAGATAATGACTTTGGTCTCTCAATAAACATTTCTGCGCAATACAAAATCACTCTACATTTTTTATTTCCAGTCTTAATAAAAGCATTTGGTAAGTTTTCACAAATTCTCTCTTGAGCCATACAACTAACGCTGTGCCCAAAACTTGTCTAATGAGTTTGATCCAACTCACAAATGTTCTCGAACACAAAGCAAAGGAAATACTAAACCAACCTGCAAAATCTTTGTTTAGCAGACCAAGGCATAGTCTCATTAGGGTTAACAAGAACTCGTAGATAGACTTTTATGTTTTGAATGTTTACTTTTGTTAATATTAGTAATTTTGTTTCTGCAAAAATAGCGACTTTTCTGACAGTCCATTTTTTAAAAAAAGGTTCAATTAGCAAGAATATGGCGGTGAAAGTTGCCATGGATGGCATTCAGGTATAAAATTTAATTTTAACATAAAACAAACTCTACCACTATCTTTAGGGGACCAAATAGTTTTGTTTTTACCCTCTTTCTTCATCAACTGTACCCATAATTTATGTGACTCTTTGTTTTTCAAAATCCTTGGAAAACACTAAAGGGGAAATTTTCTTTTACAGCAACAATCTGATTTTCTCAATGAATGAATGCCATATATCTCACTTTTCCATCGATTTAATACATAAGTACTATCTGCACATCCAATAACAGCGCATTTGACTTCTTGCATTTTGTTTATCCTATAAAAGACCACAGCAGTTATGTAGTTTAATTTTGATGTTTATACTTTTTATTTATTTCTTGTCTCTAATTTTACCCCTCCAATTGGTTCTCGATATCATAATGGCGGGTACATATGCTAAATCGGTGTTAAACTAATCTTATCTTTTGGAGGTTTAGTCCCCTTTAGCTTTACAAACTGCCATTTGCATTGAGTGTTTTCATCACGATGGTACATAAGTTGAAGTTTCAAAGAATTTTTAAAATCGGTGCAATGGTATTGAATAGCTCCAACAGCTTTTTTCACTGTGTAGACATTTTTACAGCTCTTCTTTATATATCCCATATAGTTTTTCATTGAATTTATGACCTTCTTAGACGGCTTTCCTTTACCACCCAATGATGCCTTTGTTCCCTTATGTTTCTTCACAAGTTCACGTAACCTTCTTCCCATCATTATATACATATATATATATATATTTTTTTTTTGATTTTGCAGCCTTTACCATGTTTTTTGACGGAACATGCATTTCCACTTGCTGGAATTTATATTAACATGTGTGGAAGGAACATGAAGATTTATTTAGAATATGCATTTGGATTATTATTACCAATAAGGTTTATGTTTGAGTCAGAACATTTTTTACTGGTAAAACATGAGTTACTCCATCCAAATTTAAGTTCAGTATAGTATGAGTAACCTATTCCTTTTGATAAATCATCATTCAACGATCAGCTGGATTGTATACCGACATTCAGGACAATAGAAGTTTGCCAGCAATGTTTTCATTTGCGGTCTAAAAATTTTAAGTTTTCTTTAGTTTGCACACTCTATTTGTGGAGTTGAAGGGTTAAAGATTTATATGTTTTTTAAATAACTGTATAGATTCATAGGCGGTAATCTTTCCTTCTTACATTGGAAATTTTGTTTATTAGATGACATTTTTATATATATTATATACTAACTAAAACAAGAAAGACAGAAATATTAATAACACAAAATAATCAGCAAACATGATGATAGAAACAGAAACTAATTTTAAAGATGACAGCTTTAGGAGTTTTTTCTCAGTACCCCACTTTCCCATCGCATAACATTTCAATCTTACTTCTTAAACTAATAATATTTGTTCTTTTAAAATATAGCCAAAAGCGGTAAAATTATCCGTAAAGCAAATGATATATTGAGGGAAACAGGAAGGAGCACCAACCGGAATTTTTTATGACTTTTTAGATGGGTTTTACATTGTTACTTAGGGCGTTTCTATCAAAAATATTTCCACCTTCCTTGATTTAATCCTAATTTTCTTCATATGATTGATTTTTATTTTATTAATATTGTATATTTTTGGAAGCTGAATAAATTTCCCGTACAGTAAGTAAAGAAAAAAAAAAAAAAAAAATTCCATTCGAGGGTTACCATCAAATCAAATGAGAAAAATGCAGACAAAAAATTTGTTCTTTGTTTTATTTGCTTTTTTGCTTAAATAAAAGTGGTAAAAATAAAACACTTTATAAATTAGAAGAACACAAATCCATTCAAAGAAAACAAGAAACAATACGTTTGAACACTTTCAGTAACACAAATTAAAACTTGTTAAATGTTGCAAATATAAATGTAAATGCCAGTTCAAGTTATTCCACGGCTATCTTTGCCGGTGTGATTACAAATAATCTAACAAATGGAAACTTCGCCAAAATTAGTTTTATAAGTAATGGTAAATCATTTCTTTGACTTATTGCTTTAAACTAGTGGCGCCATCAAAATAATTAAAAACAGTGTGAAATCTGTGTTGCATTCAACGATTTATTTTGTAGCATATTTGACCCGGAGCGCTCCTGCCAACACAACCCTCCATCACATGTCTGTAAATGGGTACTATGGTCATAGAGGATGATTATCATTTTTGGCCCAACTGGGAATATAGCAAGGCTATTTGCCGTTTGACCAATATGAGTGCTTATTTTTGGTAACTCGAATATTCATAGTTGATGCCATTTTTTTTTTTTTTTTTTTAATACCGGATGCATACAATTAAGGCAGTTTGTTTCAACCTGTTAAAGAACTATCTGCCTAATGATAAAAGAAAGCCGGAATCTAAAAAATCAATAACTTTAAATTCACTTTATCTCCGGTTTCATACGATGCGTTTACGTCACATCGACGCAAGTAAACCATTTGTAATTTTAAAAAGATTTCTTTGCTGGGGGTACACCCGGATCATTTAATCACTCCGATTTAATGTCTGTTATAAACCTGATTTAAAAAAAAAAAAATTTTTTTTTTCAGTATTTTTGATATTTCAACCTTTTTTTCCAATGCGTCAATGAGTCAAATTTTTATACCGAGGTTATTTTCTATACCGGAGATCAGAAATTATGCCAGATGTGCGTAATATTTTTTACCAGGCCTGTCAATCAAACCACAAGATTCACTCAATCGTGTCTTTAAAAGCGCGTTCAACGTGAAGTGAAGGTAAATCAAAATAAACCTATAAAACTGAAGAAAAAAGGCCTGCATCGGTCAAGTCAAAACTTACACGGCTAAATATATATTTAATTTGATAAAGGTAATACTTGAATAAGTTACTTAAATATATGTTAGAATTTATTTTTATGCTAAAAAGTTATGGATGACGTCTTTACAGCTGAAAAAGTAACAACCCAGCAAACTAATGGTGGTAATATTGCTGTTGAAAATAGCGTAAACCCTATCCAAAATAGTATTAAAATCTTTCCACCAAAACAGACAGCTGCATCGAAAAAAAAGGAAGAAATAAAAAATCCACGATTTATTGAAAAAGTGGGTGATTGTCCAGATAATAAAGAAGTCTCCGATGATAATGTTGTTATAAAAGACCAGAGTATCATAGAAATAGCTGAAAATTTAAATGTAACAAATGAAAAGGATACATTATCATTATCTTCCAATGATGATAGTACTATTGAATTGATCAAAGGTGAAAATGTTAAAAAACCTACTGAAGAATGCCAAGAAGATTACAAATTGAAACAAAATGATAGCGGTACGTTACTGTCTCGAGGTGGAGAGTTTTCTGCTCCAGAAGAGGTTGGATGTAATAATAATCTTGATGATTCTGCACTGACAGAACTTCAAACTACATCTGACATAAGGTTTTTTATTTGTGGATCTTGTAAAAACAATCCAATTTTAATTGGCTCCACTCCAAAATTACTTCCTTGTCTCCATTCTTTTTGTGAGAAATGTTTACAAGAGCGCTATGAAAAACAAAGGAAATCAATTGAAGGATCAGCAAACACAGTGCCACGGATGAAATGCCCATCATGTGGGCAAGAATTTCTTGTAGCAGGAAATGATAAACCTACATCTGGCTTCTTAAATAACCAGTTTGTAATAGAGTCTACACAGACGCAAGGATGTACATCTGAGTCTGAAACTCATCAGTGTACATCATGTGATGATAAGAGTATTGGTAATTCATACTGTATGAATTGCAATGAGTGGTTATGTAAAGTATGTGTAAGTGCCCATCAACGAGTGAAGATGACTAAAGATCACATCATACAATCTCAATATAATCCAGAATCTCCTCTAGAAGCTCAGCCTTCTCAGAATAAAGAAAAACCATTATTTTGCAAAATTCATCCACATGAACAATTGCGTTTGTTTTGCGCAAATTGCGATAAGTTAACTTGTCGTGACTGCCAGTTAGTTGAGCACAAAGATCATCGATATCAGTTTATTGAAGAAGCTGCATCAAAACATCGAGAAATTTTGAAAAAACTTTTGCAATATTTGCAAATAAATTTAGGACTTTTAAAAGAAACAATTGTTGAAGTGGAAAAAGTTAGCACTGGACTAAGTGATCAGGAAACATCTATTGAAATTCAAATTAATAAGTCATTTGATCTGTTAATAAATTCTATTCGAACAAGACAGGATAATGTTATAAAAGAATTAAAAAATGTAGTGACAGCTAAACAGGCTTTGTTAACTAAACAAAAGAAAGATCTCACACAAATGAGGATAATTTTAGAGCACAATCACGACTTTGCAGAATTTGCTGTCAAAGGTGGAAGTAATGTTGCACTTCTTTATAGTCGGAAAGTTCTTGGAACACGCCTCCACAATTTAAACAGTTTGAAATATCGGCAAAGGCCATTAGCTTATACAGATATAAAATTTAGTATGGATGTGGAGAAGCTTTGTTCTTATTTTAATAAAATTGGTGCAGTTTATTCTCAAGAAGACATGCAGCGTAAATTAGAACATTACAATTCAAAAACAACACAAAATCCTACCGCTGCTCGCAATATAATAATGCCTTCACGATATAGCAATAAAAATACTCCACTTGAGTCAATAACAGCAATTAACAAAAGGTTATCAGTATCTGATTCTGGTGCTTCCAACAACAGCATGACAAACAATTTTATAAACTTATCTAAACAAGGTACATTGGGATTACCAGGTCACCGAACTGTAAGAAATAATTCTCCTTCCACAAATGCATACAATACCAATTCATTCCGTCTAAATTCCGCTTTAAATCAACAGCAAGAAATGATTATTCTATCATCTACGCAACACCAAAATGTTCATTCTAGTATTCCTCAAAATATTCAAAGTAACACAAACAATTTATATAGAGCAGATTCAACTGGTAGGTATATTAGAACCAGCCCACTTACTAAAACAACTCCCACTTTTGAGAAAAGTCATACAATCAGTTACAATCGAAATCATTCATCTAATGCAAACAATTATTATAGTAATAAACTTGTATCACCTAGAACTGAAACTATGTCAAACATAAATTGGACAGCGGAAAGGTTGGCAGCCCAACAGCAAAATAATCTTGACTATTTACAAAAAATGGTTGATTCAACAAATATCAGTCCTTTGGGAGAACATTCAACTGGAAGAAATAATGAAAATTTAACTGCAAGTAATTTGCCTAATAAAAGTCCAGTGGGTAACCAAGTTTTAAACTCAGGTAGAAACTCTGCAAGTGACGTTCAACAAGCAGGAAGACTCTCTGTGAATAATACATTAGCAAATTCATCTTCTGGTTACATGAATGTGAAGGAAGAACAACAGTCTCCTGTACATGACCATTCTACTTCAGTAAGTAATTAAATTTTTCTGTCAAAATTACTTGATTTTTTTCAAACATAGCTTGTTCAGCTCCTAAGCAAGCCACAAATTAACACTTTATTGATGGAAATCTAGCAGCTCCTTTTAAATTCATATTTATTTATTAGAGCTCTGGCAAAGTCTTACAGTCTGTCTTTTTTATATGCAAAAACTTCTTTTGGTTTGTTTCATTGTTAACAATTTCTATAATTTTTTGAAAATGTATTCATGGCCTTTTTCATGAATTTGTGTAATGTTCGAGAGAACCATAGAGGGTAACCTTACTTTAATTATATATCTGATAATCTTCACATGTCTGCTATTTTGTAAGTAATATAAGCTGCAGGGTTTGTTAGTTTAAAACACATAAAATCTTGTCTATTTCATTTATTTTTGCCTTTTTCCTTGGATTTGAAAAATTAACAATCCAAGTGTCTATATTTGTTACCACAAAATAGTTACTACAAGTTATGTTTCCTGGTTCCAGATCATTCAAAGACAAGATAATGTTTAAGCTGTTTTGGTAGCATTGAATATGGTTACCTATATTATTTTTTTCTTGCTGAGAATTTTTTATAGATTTGATTAATCTGTTGGAAACATCACCAAAATTTAAAAAAAGAAAAAAATTTTTATTGATATTTAAAATAATCTTGATTAAAAGTTACTTATTTATGGTATGTTTTTTCAGGACAAAAATAAAATAAATGATTGTTGTTGGCAAAAAAATTTTGGTTTCTCATATAATTTTTGTTTAATACTTAGCTATTTTTGAAAGGAAGAACTAACTTTTTTCCATAGAATTACTAATGACTTTCGTAGAGTCAAAAAAGCTGGTTTGAATTATTAACTGCAACAATGATATTGGTTGTATTTTATTATGTAACGTTATATATATATACAATGTTTTCACAATTTGTTTAAAACTCTTCATGGTCACTTGGAGGGGTTTAAATTCTTGTTTTGTTTTATCCTTGAGAAATTCCTTACAGTGTTGATCATTAAGGGGTACAATTCAGAACTTGTTTAGTTGTTACCAAAATATGTTTTCTGTTTTTCATATTGATATTTTACAGAACATATTCTGTAAAATAGTGTGGAATGGCATAGATAGAGTGATGAGTTTAGATCACATGATACATTTAATGAACAGTGTGCATTATTGCATGTTTACAGGCACATAGTAGTTACACTAATTACCCTTAGGAATCATTACATTAATGGTAGTAATTAATCTAGTATATTTAACTGCACTATTTAATGATAACCCAAATTATTTATTATTCTTTAAGGAGTTTTGAAAGTATATATAAACTCAATAATTTTTTTGAAAGACAGTAAAAACTTAAAAGTATAATAATGAGTATTCTCTGATTTAAAGAAAATCATAACAGATAGTAGAATGGTTGTCGCTAACTAAATAAAAGCTTCTGTTTTTCTGGCATATAGGGAATAAAAGCAAACTTTGCATTTCAAATAAAGCTCAGTTGAGTTCAGGAATATTAAATAATGATTTGCGTTCCCAGACAGTACACAGGAATATATGCAAAAATATCAATTTTATTTGGCTTATTATCAATGGAAATGTTGCTTTAACTGTACTTTGAATGTTTATTTAAAACCAATCTTTTTAGAATGGAAAGCGTAACGATGGGAGATGTGAGAGCAGTTTTGAAGAAAGTCAAAATAATGAAAATGAAGATTACTGCGGCGTGTGTAGAAATGGGGGTCAACTGCTTTGTTGTGATACATGTCCAAAAGTTTATCACCTTCAGTGTCATATTCCTGTCATGACAGATTTACCTAGGTTAGTGTTTATCACTTTCCAATCCTAATTTGAATCCAATTATATAAAAAAAAAAAAAAATTTTTAATTTATTTATTTAGCATAATGATGGGAGATTATCGACAATCAAACTTATTAAAAGATGACCACCCACGACAGGGCTCAAATTGGAGGCTTAGTGTATGACCTACCTCTGACCCACATACCAATAGTTTTGGTAAATGCTCATCTCATATGCATGCATAAACAATATTGCTATCTATTCAGGGTTTTCTTCAATGAATAAATATAAATTTTCAAGATATGTTCATAAATAAATTTATTATAAATGCTAAAAATGAATTCCATCGGGTAGGTCGGAAGTTCAGGGGGAATATGTAACAGGACAATTTAGTACGACAGCTTGATTTGTGATGGTCAATGTGATAATGATTATTTTAGATGTACCTGGAATACTCTAAGGAATAGTTTTTTTAGAAATCATTGGTAATATCTGTGGGTGGAAGAAAGGGCCAGCTAGACCAGCGAAATATCCAGAGCCGTTTTGATACTGGTATATCAGTATGGGCGCCCAAT
>JAUZNK010081211.1:0-13185 GCA_035046665.1 Euphysa ruthae | reverse complement strand
AAAAAAAAAAAAAAAAAAAAAAAAAAAAAAAAAAAAAAAAAAAAAAAAAAAAATGATAAAAGAGAATGTCAAAGGTATCAATGAAACTAGTTAAGTATCTATGTACCTCGATTTATCATAGCCAAATATTTTACTGATATATTTTGAAACGTTTTGGGATTCTGCGTCATCATCATCTATAAAGTCATCATCAAACGAGTCTTCATCGTCCAAATCATAATCATCAATAATATCTTCTTCACGGAGATCACGATTACCTAAGAAAATGTAATGCTTCTTTAAAAGTAGGTTGAAAATTTCAAAAATAATTGTGTCGGCACACTATAGACGAGAAAAAAAAAAGTAACAAATCATTACTGTAACTAAAGTCTGGTCCAAATTGAAAATTGTGTGGCAGAATTCTGTACATAAATAGCATTTTAAAGAGAATAAGGAATAAAAGGAGCTATTTTTCCTATATGAAATATTAGGTATAGAATTTACTCTACTGATGGTGTTACTGTGTGAAAACAGAAATAATGCTGGTACTGGCTACCGTAGTGGCTAAAAATAAATCCAAACACGTCAAACTTTGTAAATACGACTGTAAACGAACTACCTGCATAAAATTCTTATAAATAAATTGAATAACCAGCTTAAATAACAAATTCCAAAATATAAGCAGCAAATAAGACTGCTGATAACATGCTCAGATGAACGGTATAAATCAATAGTATAAATAGGTTCAAATACATCCGCCAGTGAACAAGGAAAAAACTAAGCAGAACAACTAATGCCTGACAAAAAGTATCCAGTGTGGCAGAAAACGTTCAGTAGAAACATCATTAAACAAACTTTATGCATGGTAAAAAAAAAAAAAAAAAAAAAATTTCAAGCCACATCAAATAGAAAACCAAATTTGAAACAGTGTGCAAAGAAGAAGCAAATACGACAAATTCCAAAAAAAAAGCAAGCTGAATAGTCAATAACCAGTAACATGATTTCTAAAATGCATTAAGCCCCTGCTGAATATAGCAGTAACAGACTAAATCTTCTGATAATACATCAAAATATAGTAAACCATAAATTTCATGATACAACTTCACATAAATTCATGTCTATTGAACTTATTTCATATCTCTAATGATGAAGGGCAGAAGAAAAATCATCAAAAATGATGGTAAACGTGTGACATCAATAAAAAAAAAAAAAAAGAAAGAGCAACACAGAACCTGTTATTAAATAATAATTCATCTCTTCTACAACAACAACTGGCTATCCTCAGGTATTTATTTTCTCCTTAAAACTTGCTTGTGGCTCCTCGGCTAGGATTCGAAATCTTTCTTTTCATTTTGTGATAGGTCATGTCAGTGTTTTCGAGTATGCAAGCTTCACATCATCGATCACAAGCCACTCTTCCCCTATCTAAGATTGCAATATTGATCTTCCTTTTGGAATACCACAGATTGTGGTATAACAATTTTTGATTTAACTGCTGATATAAGATTTGTTAAGATTGCAAACATACTATCCAGATCATTCAACACTTCAACAGTAATCGGTCTGGAATTTATGATACATTATTCTTCTGTCAGAAATTTTCTAAATAATTCATCTTCAACTTTTCTCTGTGTGTTCTCATAAGTGATGAAAATACTACTATAACTGATGAAATTTTGCGCTCAAAGATACTACCCATGTATTTGATTTACAGACGGCGTACTTTTCTTTCAATCCATGTAATCAATTCCCCATTCGCTATGAAACTATCCTATTTTGTAATAATCTACTTCATTTACACACCTTTTTAGCTCTCGCTCAGCACCACCAAAATTTTTTTGGTTGTCACAACGTATCAATCGGACAACTTCTTTTCACAAAATAAAATTTTCAATGCCATTATAAAGCCAACTGTTCCAAGTGAATATACCGTCTCAATATGTATAGCACAGCATTATAAAAAAGTAAATAGTACTCCATACAGTTCCAGTAAGCTTCTACGATTTTTTATTAGGAACGGTCATAAGAGATCCACTCCACAGAATGTAAATGGAGCAGTAACTAATGTTCAGTCATTAGGAAAATCACAAATTATTTCTTGACTCATTGCTCCTCTCAACTTGTGGCATACCACACATTTCATCATGTTTTTTACAGATGTGCTGGCGTTTATCATCCAAAAAGCTAGGTTACAAACTTCAGTCAGTGTAACAACTCTTCTGGAATGAGCTGTGATTAAGTGACAATATCGTAAAATTAAAAGTTGTCACATGACTTCTCTTTGGTAAATTTATTAAATGTTTTAACTCAGAATTTGAAAGCCTCCTCAATCTTCTAAAATTTTGTTAATGTTGATAAAAAGATTCAATTCTTCCTTTAATCTTTTTTGAGGATTCAACTGCATCTACTAAGATTTTCAAGTTAAATTCTTTTACACAGATCTAATGATGAAATTCTCAGCAGCTTGATTATTTTCTGCATTAATAAAGCCTGTTGAAACTGATAATATACTTTGATTCTGATATACTTCTTCTAACTTGATACGCATAATGCTAATTTCATGGAAACATCATCTTTTAAAAGTACTAGATTTGCGTTTATACATTACTTTGATCCAATATCATTTTGAAACACTTGGTTATTATCTACTTCTAGCTCCACTCCGATAAGTTTTGCTACTATGATTGATGCTAATGCAGCTCTGGCAATTGACACAGATTTTGTCAGTGCGACTCTAGCTTTTTCATATATTAAACTGCAATAAATTTTCCATTTTGTATTCACTAGTGGTATGTATGAAAATTGTTCGTAGGCCTCCCCTAACGCATCAGAGAAGTGATGCAAGAAATAAAATAAATTTTACCCAAATTACAAGGCTTCATGCATTGTGTTATAATTAACTTTTTGAATCATAGTGTGTTGACCCAATCAAGCTGTTGTGTAAGTTCTCAGAAATTTAATTATTGAATCCAAAATTTTTACACAGAATAAGATTGCCTTTCAATAGGTATTTAGGCTAAACCCATTGAGTCATATATTTAGCTTATGCGTGATAACATATTTCGTCTTGTCAGCTTTTTGCTTCAAGTATTTATTCTGAGTCCAAAACTTTCACTTTTTCATGCTTCTCCTAAGGCTTTATCTACTGTCATTTGTTTATCACTTAGCAAAAAAAAATTTTTCTCCGTTTTCTTAATTTTACTCAAATAGTGTCTAAAACTGCCTTTCGATTCTCTGAAGCTGTCCTTTTTAAGAAAAAAACTCTTTCCAAATGTCAACGCATGGCTACCAAAGGTACTTCAGAAACCGTACATGTTCATATTAAACTTGATAAAATATACTTTTGAAATCTGCCATGACTGCAATAGATTCCTCACAAAATTTTGTCAAATCTGGAGTAGTTAAAAGTTCTTGAGTCAAGGAAGCTCCTTTGTTGACTGCATCTTGTCTGGTTTACTTGAGTATCTTATATTTTCTTTTAAATTCTGGATCTCAGATGAATTGTTTTTTGAGATATTCAGCACATCAGTGATTTGTAATCTTTTTATCTACAACACATTGATTACTGTAATTTTATGTTCACTTATGACTAGATTTTGAAGCTATAGAACTAATTACAAACCATCCTAATAAAGTTCTAAAGCGGTATGTAACATCATTCTGACTTGGAATGACTTCATTAGTTCTAGTGCTAAAGGACAATTTGCTTCAATTAATACTACAAAAAGTTGTTGTCATCATCCATTATACCATTAATTTATTCAAATAACATAAATAAAGTATTTCAAATAACAGATACAGATGGTGATTATAACCATTCATTTTCTATTAAGGATCAGGTCAAGAACGCTATTAAGTTATCTAATTTTGGAATATTTTTTGATTAAAAAAAATATACTGATATAAACCTAAAAGTGTCATGTTAACTATATGGTATCTGAGGCACTTCGTGAAAACAATCCATTTTTTTGTGCAAGTACTCAATTTGATGCAATATGATCAAATCCATTTGCAAATTCGTTTTGGTAAATTTTTGAGATTTTTTTTCCTTGTATGAGGTTATGTTTAGGAAGAAATTCATTTTGTAGTTATTGTATTAAAATGGAATTGTGTAAAGAAATAGTATGGTTTGCCTAGCATCGGCACCTAAAAACGTTTCATAAATTGTGGGATATTTTAAAGAGGATTTGTACTCATATGTACATAAAGTGTTGAAGGAAGATTATCAATATGAATATATACACTCTGAAATCATAATCTTTAGCTACAATGTTACTTTACTTTTTACATATTTACACCGTGAAAGTTCAAAAACATTTACTTCCAACAGCACATAAATAAACATTTACTACATTTAAATCAAGTTTTTTTCTTACAAGATTTTACATCTCATCTGATCCTTGTACTGGATGACTCAGTGATTGTATCTGTCTAATTGGACATTACCAGGAACTTGTTTAGCACTCAATGATCTTGGTGTCTTTGCTAATGGGGGCGCTCCTCATCACTGAACATTGCTGGTTTGTTTGCTGATAAAAATGAAACGCAGACATTCTCCTGACGTTAACAGCTGTTTCGTGGTGTGAAAATTCACTTGTATAAACAAATATGCATCAGTAAGAGCTTGGTTTATAAAATGTGTAAAAAATTGGATATACCACTTCCTATATCGGCATTTGGTTTGATATAATGAAAGATATATGTCAGATTTATCTACTCCACCCATGAAGCTATTGTATTATGAAACAACAGCTGGTTGATCCATAGTGATTTCCTCTTTTTCTTTTCTATCAAATCGCTTGCATTCATTCACAGGAATCTTTCCAATGAAGTTGGAAATGACATGAACCACCTTGTTGTTATGCTACAACGTTACAACTACTTTCTTGCTGTCGTTGATGATCTCAACAGAAGAACAATGACCAGTTTTTTTCATCTCCTTTTCAGAGGGAATTAGAAAGTCTAAGCTTTGATTTTTGTTCAATAATGCAACCGCAAAGAACTTATATCCTTTCATCAAAAATAAGAATAATTCAGGACTAGCAAAATATTTGTTAAAAACAACTGGCGTTTCCGTGGTTCCAAATCCTTGGGTAATCTCATGATGACGAATTCACTCTCACCATATCTTTTAGGAGGATTGCATCCTTCAGGAAGGCCTCTAAAACCGCCACCTCCATCTACTTCGAAATCATGGATATAGCCTGAAATGCCAAATCTTGTCAATAATTTATAATCCCATTTCTTGGGTTTTTTGGGTAAGTACTTATTCATAGACTGTTTAATCTGTTTTTCAACCAATTGGTATGTAATCAATAATTGGTTGAATTTTGTAGCAATATTTCTTATAGTTTGTCCAGCTGAAATATCATAAATAACTATTATAAAGAAAAGGACACTAATTCATTATCACAGTTTATAAATTTGAATTCATGACATTCCAGAACTAAGAATTCTGTAAACACTAGGTGTTCTCAAAAGAGCACAAAATAGAAATCATTAAAAACATGCATGATAACAAAAAAGTTACATATAATCTTGAAAACGTATACTTTAAGAACATTTTAATAATTAGAACATTATAATAAAAAGTATGGTTTTTGTGAATGAAAGTATTCAAAGAATAACAAACCTCACCTAGTCAATATGGCCTGTTTGGCAGGTATTTTGAAAAATTAATTCAGAAGTGTGCGACGTAAATAAAAAAATATCTAATACTATCACTTGAGGCATTACATGTTATTTGAGATCAAAAGGAGGAGTTTTTCAAAGTATAGAGCCATTTAAGTGATGTTCTCTTGTGAGGACAACAGGTACCATAGGGTTGGCCTAAACAAGCATAAATGACCCAGTACTATGATAACACCAGAATTTTTCTTTTTAAATATAAAACCTTTACCTTTCTACATTTATAACTTATTAACTTCAAAAAAAATAAAAAAAATACAATGGTTATTGACAGAGAGAGAAAAAAAAGGAAGATGTTTTCAACGCTAGAAATTGAATCACAATGTTAGGATATGTTTGAGCTTAGTATCGAAAAATAAAAAAATGTTTAAAAAATAAATAATTAAATAAATAAACATAATAAAAAAAAAAATAAAATTTTCTAGAACCATAAATTTCTTCTCAAGTCTCAAAAAACATTATGTGAGGACCATCACTTACATAAATTTCACAGGAACTGAATTCTGTAAAAATTTCTTAAAACAAATCAGAAAAATAACTTTACACCTTCCCTAAACCACCAAATATTTTAGGTGATTTTGATCAGGTTAACATTTTATTACCAGTAAATATCACAGATCACCTGATTAAATGAAGCTTTTGGTTATGGGTATCATGCTGTTACTCTGATGATGATTAGCGTTATCAAACAGTTATTGTGCAAAACCAAATGCATAACCTTATCTACAGTTCAGTGGATAATAATCAACGTAATTGACAACTTAAAATTCACCATTAATCATGGTGTCATGTAAAATTTAAACAAAAACAAAAATACGTTATTTTTCTTCACAGCTTGAAAAAACTTCCTACGTCTATAAAAAAGCTATAAATAAAACATTTCGCTTGAGACATGATATATATAGGAAAAATATAGTCAACTCTTAAATATATATATCAGAGCGAAAACATAAAAATATCGGCTATGAAAAAATCCAATCAAAAATTTTTTATATTAAAATTCATCAACTTCAATTGGAAAAATAGAGAAATACTAAAAGTGACAGAGATTCAGAAATACATTCTTATTAAAGAAATGTCAAAATATCAAATTGAATAAAGAAACTAAAACAAGAAATTTAACAACATACCAGTGATTCTTTTCATTTCAAACAATTTTCTTTTCCTTGCAAGCAACTTTTCTTCTTTGTCAAACTCATCTTCATAGTCATTTACAGACTTTTTCTGTTTCGATGATTTCTTATTAGGAACACTTTTGTTCTGAGCGGCAATTCCTCGATATACCTGTTTTTGTTTACTGATTGTTTCTTTCCCAGAGTTCCTTGTATCAGATATTGTTTCAGTAATGAGACCTCGTTTTACAGCTGGTTTGATAGGGTCAATGAAAGTATTTTTCACCTGTTTTTCATTACTTTTCAACACTGAAGTCTTTTTATTACTATTGGGCTTTAAAACAGGCTTTGCTTTATTTGATACAGAAAAAGAATTATCACTTTTTCTTATTGTAGAGTTCTTAATATTACCATTTCTGCATGTGGACAATGATTTTGAACCATGTTTATTTTCAATACAAATATTATATTCACTACTAGTGGTAGAATCTTGTTTTTTTGACTTTGATTTAGCCTTTTTAACTTTTACATATCTGTCAGGATCAAAGTCTTGTGTTTCCTTGGGATTTATACGTTTTAAGGAATTTAACTTGTCAACAGAAGCCGTCACAGAGTTTGTTTTTGCCATAGCGGCTAGCTGAGTAAAACTCAAACCAGATGCGACCTTCTTATTATTATTGTTTGCTATCCTTTGTGTGGACTTACGATGCTTTGGTTCAGATTTTTTTTTAATATAAACAGATGGGGGAGTTTTTGCACGTTCGCTATCCTTTTTTGAATGAATTCTAGAAGAGCTAGAGTTGCCTCCTTTTTCAATTTCAGAATGTTTCTCCTTAGCACTTTTATTTGCTAAATTGGATTTTAATTTTTGGTCGGTTGTTAACATTGGATTTTCCGTTTTTTTCTTTACATTTTCTTCAGCTTTTGTCTTTTTCTCAGGTATTTGCTTGCTAGCTAAAATTTGCACTGCTTTTTGTTTCACAGCATTTTCAGGCTTACTTGTCAATGGTTTAATTGGTTTCTGTTTTGCTGTGTCTATTTTTACGATTCTTGCCTCTTTATCAGCATCTTTGAGTCGAGCTAAGACTCTTTTGCGCCTTGATTCAATTTCTTGAGCTAAAAAATATCAATAAAGATATAAGCCAGGAACTGTTTAATTCTTCAAATTCATAGTTAACTATGATTAATAAGAATAATTTACCAAAGCACTAGATTATTGTTATTATTATTATTGTTCTTGGTGTGCACAGACGTATTAAAGTAATTTATGTATTGAAATGTGTTATTTTTATTGCACATGTTCATATGCCCAAAAATAAAAAAAAAAAGTGAAAATTTGTTTTTCTGAATGATACTCTGAATAAGGTTTTTGCTTGCAAAAAATCCATATGATTCATATTCCGCTGTTTTTTTTTTTTTTTGTTTCTTCCTGCAAGGCTTGAAGCCAATACTAGACAGGAAATTCATACAAAATTTTGAAAGTTATAAATGGATTTTGATAAAATTTAAAAAATTTACTTTTTAAAGTTAAAATTAACCATGTTTCAGTGTCCGGGGATTGGGCCCGAAACAAACAGAATGATTCAGAAAGTAGTTACTGAGAAAATGAATTACAGATGGTAGGAAATGGGTGACTTTATAGGACTCATTCGGCTTCAAGGGAAGTGCAAAAAGATAATAAATTCTATATGCGAGCAGTACTACAAAAAACTACACAAGAACCACATGCAAAATAGTCAAGATCATTTATTTTAAAAGGAATAAAAAGTCAAAAGGATTTTACGAAATGTTAAAGTTTGGAGTTATAATAGTATTTTTTATTTTTTCCAAGGCTAACTTCAAATCATACTTGTATTTATTCGTGTTGTTTGACAAGCATATATAAATAATAAAATTATTCACTCAGGAAGGATGGATTCCGAATCGGGCTGGCGGTACAGGGGGTCAATACTCAGCCTGTTAGCCATAGAAATGTTACTGATAGATATACTGAGTTATTTTATCAGTACAGTTTTACACTACAAGGAAATGAGTCTATAATAGTGTGATTTTTTCACAAAAAAAATATGTTTTGAAAACATAAATGACGAGTTAACACAGTGGTTTGACCTTGCAAGATGCTCTTAATTTTGTGTGATGGAAGTGATATCGATTCAAGTCATGGAGGATTTGGTAGTGAAGATGAAGAAGAAATTGAATTTTGCTTGGTTATGACTCTGATCTTGGAGAAGAAAGGTAGTTAGGGACAGTCTCCATTTTTCTTTGGCAGTCTCCATTTTCTATGCTTGAGATATTTCCTAGAAGGACAGAAAGGTTTTTTTTTTTTTTTTTTTTTAGGTTTGTTCATATTTATAAAGGAATCATAGTCTGTGACAACAAAATTCATGAGAGATCCTATAATACTTATGATGTCCCAAATTCGCTTCCTTCTTTCAATCCAACATGTAAACCTGGAAGTCACATGGATGTCCCCTTATTGAGATCAATAAAAGAGATAAAATTTTTCAGTTTTTTCTATTGATGATCTCATCAATGATATATGTAAGCATACTAATTCTTATGCATATCTGAAGATAACCAACAAGAGAACGTATGCCAACACGGATGTTTCGTGGAGGAAGGTTGTTACCATGTTGACAACCATAGATGTTACACATGGCTACGTAGAGGTGCAACAGAAAGAAAAAAAAGATGGAAAATGGTCTTCCAACAATTTCAAGCAACCTCGATGTATCCAAACATACAACAAGTTCATGAATGGGGTTGGGGTTGATAAATCTGACAAACATCTGTCAAAATACAGCCTCCTGGTGAAATGTTTGATATGGTGGAAAACACTTTTATACCACATGATTGACATTGTATAAGGATTTATTCTTTTCCAAATGTATCGTCAAGAGAATGCTAATAATCTATATTTGAAACATCTGGGTACCTACCCTTTGCTCAATTTCAGAGAATCCACTATCCGCCAAATGGATTGCTTACAGGTGTGCCAAAACCCTCCTGTCTATGTGAAATTTCCTGAGAAAAATGATTATAACACAGTATACCTACAAAAGTTTGTTAGTTTAAAAAAAAAACTGCAAGGTGTGCTACTCTAAACTCAAACTGGAACAGAAGGCATGTTCTTTTTGCAGTGCACCGCATGTCAAGTGCATTTCCAATTTACAAAGGAGAATAGTTTTTTTCAGATATGGCACACTACATTCAAACATTGAATAACTATTTAAATTTATTTATCATAGACGCCTGATTACTTAAAGGACTTAATTTTTGGCAAAAGTCTTGCGGTCTGAAAAAGATAATATATTGGATATCTTCGGCAGACACCACCTATTGTTGTTTTTTTTTTCATTTACTTTTATAGTTTTTTTTTGTTTTACTATAAATAATTTTTTCTAAGAAATTTTTGTCCTACTAACTAGATGCCCGGATTTTTCTAGTATAATTTTTTACTATTTGTGTGTTACCTTGCTATATAATTTATTATATAAATTTTATAGATTGTATATAATTAATAAAGCGGAAAAAATATTGATTGATTAACTAAAACTCCAAAATTGACAAGCAATGCTTTATTTTAATAATATCCGACAAAAAATACTTCATTCCAATTTAATGCTCCGTGGTTTATCTAGGAGTATTAAAGATTCCATTTAGGAGAATAGCAAAAACCAAAGGTTATGTTATGTTATCCCGTGTTGAGCCTACAACACAAGAAAGATACTTACAAAGTATCTTACAACAGCATTAACGAATCAAACCTAATTCTAAATTTCAATTCTTGCTAATACCTTTGAATAAGTAAACTTAAACAATTTTTACTGAAACAATGATGAGGGAAGGGAAAATCTAATCAAAGCACACAACCTTTTAACATTTCCATCTGGTTTTTTTTCTTTGCCAAAAACTTTGAGACTGCTGATGATGAAACATTATTTGTGCCACTGTCATTTTTACCAAATTGTCTTGCAATCTGAAAAAAAAAAAAAAAAAATTACATTTGTTACTAACTCTATCGTTTCGTCTAACTTTAAATGATCAAGAAATTTTTATTAAGAACAATTAAATAACTCTGTTGAGTTGATATTGTTTTATTCTCTTCATAAGTGTCAACTTTGGAGAATTCCCCCTAAATTGAAAAATTGCGTCTCGGAGAGATGCTCCTAGCAAATTTAACACAGAAGGTTGTCCCCAAACAAATTCCCTTGGCCTTTCTTTAATCACCCTAGAAGATATAAAGCCGGTATATTTTTGCAGCATTTCCAGGGGTATTTTCTAAACAGTAAGTACTTAGTACTCTAAATTCTATTTCATGAAATGAACTATCAAAGCTTGCTTCAATCAAATTTAATGAAATTTTTAATAACTCTCCTTTACAAAAATAAATAGACAATAATACTTCTTTCAATAAACTTTCTTAGTGCAATACCTACAATCATGGTCATGTTATATAAAATTATCAAACTTCAGCACAAATTCACATTTGACGCATGATGTAAAAGTGATTTTCTTGACTAAAATCACAAATTTGATAACAAAATCAAATGAGTACATACTTATCACTTTCATCCAGCAGAGATTTTTTTTTAAATTTCTAAGTTCTAAGCCTATAAGCCTATTAACCAAAAGATAAACCTAAAGTTGTATAATTGTGTTAGTTTTCATTGAGATCTTGTAATTTGATTGCTGAGTACAAAAGACATTTGCTTTTATTTAAAAAGTATGAATTGACTTGGTCTGTTCTTGCACTTGGAATTTATTATTACCCACTTACAGGCCAATTTTTTTATGGTGTTCTTATAAACTTTTTCCTTATGAAAACAGCAAAACAAAAAAAATTAAAGATGAAGCGTTTATTACTACTTAAATATTTTCTTGAGTGTTTTTTAAAAATGACATTAAAACTCCTTCTGGTTCGAAATTCTCTGATTCTAACTCAAAACTGTGGGCGTTGGTTTTTGTTTTTATGTAATACAGTAAAATTTTCATAACAAACAGATCTTTTTTTAATGTTCTAATTGACATTTCCCTCTACTATTTGTCTTCCCTTAGCAGAAAATCGATTATGGGTGAATAGCTAGATTATTTCAGCAATTAAAATGTAGAGTCATTGTGTACTTATGTAAGAGTGGAAAGATTTTTATTTATGTTTGTTAACAGATCAGAAAAATTTAGGGTAAAGTATGTGGATTTATCGGTGCTTAAAAATAAAATTAACTTGATGACAAGTCAAAATTAAATAACGATAGATATATTTTAAAAATATATATAAATATAAAATATATTGCACTAATGATTTTAAGATACAAGTTAATCTTCCAGGGAGCCATTAACTGAGGGTGAATTTTCCAAGAGAGAATTTGTTAATTAATAAAATAGTAAGCCCAATGATTTATGGAACACAAAGATAAATAAGTAAAGTCAGACCATTAAAAATAAACAAACAGCACTAACCTTTTTCTTTGAGAGGGATGTATTCCCTTCTGCTAGTTGCAAAAGATCTCTGAAATCCATTTTATTTATATCATTTTTTCTCCCTAAATCACTATAAACAGGTAATTTAGTAGATATCTAAATTTATAAGATATCTAAAAATATTTAACAAAAAAAGGATGTCTTTTATACATTATTATCGTCAAAAGTGTTTATTATTGTCTGCTTTTGTGGGAAATATCAGTGTTAAATATTATAAATATAATATGTTAAATGAAAAATTTAAAGCAAGCTAGTAAATGCAGAGGACAAGTCTAAATATTTGAAGATACCACACATGCAAGATTTTGCCCTAAAATTAAGCAGTCCCAATGTTATGCTGGCCAAAATTAGACACTATGTCAATTTTGAAACAGCCTTAAGTATCTACCATGCTATTTTTGGCTCTCACGTAAGGTAAGGTTGCCACAGTTGGGGACACTCTAGGAACCAAGTGTTAAGAAGAATAGCTACACTTCAAAATAAACCACTAAAATGAATCAATGGCAGATGAACACTTTTTTTAAAAAAATTTTTTGGAATGAATATTTGGGTTCAGCAGCTTTTTAAAGGTGATGATTTAGGGTTAAAAAAAACCCTTAGATTCAGAAAAAAATTAAAACAGCTAATGAAAAGAAGTGAGAAGAAACATTTTGGATAAACAAACATGAATACATTAACAAGGTCCTTACTGCTTTAACAGGGTCCTTACTGCTTTAACAGGGGTATGAAGTACGCAATAACAGCTTAACATCAAATTTTTAATTGACAACCCTGAGAATTAAACAAAACTTCGAAAACATTGATAAAAAAGTTTTGGAGAAAGTTGTGTGGTGCACAAACGGAAGCAACTGCAAATTCAAATTTATAGCTATCTTTGCGAGTTGATAAGTTATATAGCTCAAAAGTAGTCAAAAATATAGTATAT
>JAUZNK010081200.1:0-13186 GCA_035046665.1 Euphysa ruthae | reverse complement strand
GACACCCCCCCCCCCCCCCCCCCAAAAAAAAAAATGAGTTTGTTGTGTTATCTTATTATCTATTATTCTTAGTTTGCATCTTCATTAACATACATTTGTAAGCATATAGTTTTATTTTGAAGCCATCTTTAACTGGTTCCATGTTTGAATTCAGATACAAGATTCTTAAAGCCTTACTTTCTGAAATACAACATACTGAAGTTGTTATATTCATCTAGCTAGTTACTTAATATATTCATAGATTTGATTTTAAAATTGTTATTTATGATATAATTTCTTAATACTTTAATGTTTGTTATGTTAATACTTTATTATGTTTTATTTTTCTACAATAAATAACATGATTCAGTGTGATAGCTTAAATTTAATGGTTTTGTTCTGTTTTAGATCAAAGCACGGTTCACTTCAGGTTCTTTAAAAGAGCGTTCTATAAATTGTGGGCCATATGATTTAAAAAGAGATTTTCAAGCTGTTCTTTCTCAGCAGATGGTGAGAGATATTCATCTAAGTTTTATGTTAGATTATACGATTATTATTGAAAATTCCTGCTTTGTCACGGCCAAATTTACAACAGTTTTAGAGTTTTTACTTAGAAAATATAAATGATACCAAAATAATTTTTTCCTAAGTCTTTAGTTATGTTAAGGCATAGTTAAAGAAAAAAAAATTCACCTAACAAAAGACTAGTGAAATTATAATTATCATGTACAGAATAGAAAAATAGCCATTTTCTGTTACTATAACATTTCTCTGAAAGTTTGAATAACAATAAAGTATACTATATCAATATATACAATTAAATTATTAAGAATGTAAGATGTTTGAAAATAAAAAAAAGTTTTCTTGAAAAACCATAACGTGTCATTTTTTTATCTGACTGTCACAGACGGAAAATCATGGACGATTTTGTCTACAATGTGTTTAATTATATGAAAACCAGTAAAACACTGAAAATAATAGGCTTTATGGACAACATTTCAAATTAAAACAAGCTGGACAAAGAAATGGGCTGAATTGTTTTTACTGATATGAATATCTAGAAGTTAGAATTGAATAAGAATACTTTTTATGATCAAGAATCACCTGATTAAATTAGAAGAAAGAAAATTATATGCTCTATGTTGATCTAAGGAGGCTGAATTACAAACCTTGCAGTGATTAAACTTTAAGTCTAAAATTGTTGACTCAGGAAAAAATTTTTTTATTTAAATATTTCTTCACGGACGAAAGTCACAGACAGAATAAAGTTAAAAATGATAATATATATACCTACAAAAGCAATAAAATTTTGACAGGTATTTCTAGTTGATATTATTTAGCTCTGAAAGTCAGTATAAAACTTCCCAAGGAGAAACTACAGAGTATTTATCAAGGTAGCCAAATCAAAATGGATTTTAATTCTGGTTTAACCGCTGAATTGAAACGGCTATAAATACAGGCAGAGTTCAGATTTCCTTAAAAAGCTATATAATAAGAATATCGAATGTATTTTCTAACAAAAAACCCAACATATTTGAACATTTTGAACTTTAAACTCCTAGGTTGACCAATTTGGGGTTACAGTTTTGAAAAAGAATTTTGTTCTTGAAACAAAATTCTAAATTGTGGAACAAAATTTTTTACTTTAAGCTATTCTTTTTATAGTAAGTATAAAAATTAATTTCTCCCATAATACTGTTAATTAATGAAAACGATTTTAATGTATATCTAATGTGATTCTAGAATCGATACAAAACAATACATTTTTTAATCTGAGATAGTTTTGATTTTAAAAAATTTTTTGGTGATTATTGATTTTTCTCACTCTTCCGTCCTTAAAATTTTGTTTATTATGTGCAATATTTTTGGATTATATGAATGGTATTTACTATTTTTGTCATCTGTAAACCTAATTGTTTTTAAAAACATTGCAATTAATTAATCATTTGATCATTCTCAAAATCAGGCCAAAAGCCTGTTATGGTAATGGCCATTTATTAATTAAATTTTAGGCTTGTCAAATAATAGTTAAATGCCCAATGATAAGGTGATGAACAGCGTTTTTGCAACTATAAGTTATTTTTTAATAAATTTCATTTTTGCAAAACTAGCCAATTTTTCTACATTCAATGATAACGCCTTATTAAGGTGCTTAATGCGTTCATCTTGCTATTTGTTAGTAAACTTATTTTAAATTTGTATGTAGATAAGGAAATGACTAGCTTGGTAACAAAAATTATAGTTATTCACGATTTTATTTAAATGAATGACCAGTTAAAAATTTTTACAGTATTTACTTCTTTATAAAGTGTTCTTTATCTTTATTTTTGTATAAGAGTATTTAGATTTCAGCAGTGAAATATTGAATATAAGATAAAAATATTTATAAAAATAAATAAATATCTATAAAAAAATACACAGATAGTTTTTGAAATTTATGAGTTCATTTCTTGTTGATATCGTACTTAATAATTATATTTAATCTTACATATCATTTTATGTTCATTTATTATTATTATATTATATTATGAATAATGGTTAATTGTTTTGCAATCATATATTCAAATAAAGCAATTACCTATTCCTGATCTGATAAATATATCTGAAAATGTCTCAAATTGACTTAAAAGTTTATTTTTTTGTATTGCTTAGATTTCTTATCAAAATATTATGGCATGTCATTTTCAAGGCCTATAAAATCAATAAGCTTAGTTTTTGTATTTTAACTAATTGAATTTTAACTTGTTAAACCATTTGGTAGAAGCGATACAACAGAGGTGAAGGAGATGCAGATGGAAAAATAAGACGTCTTCATAAAGATGTAAATGAAGTGAAATCTGTAATGACTCAAAATATAGGTAGATATTCAATACAGTTTGATTCAGTCTCTTTTGAAATTCACATGTAAACATGTTTATATAAGTATTATACTGTAAAACTCTGCAAGTGTTAATCTAACCTGCTCTTTGTATTGACCATTTGAATTTAAATATTTGCTTATAGACTACCAGCATGACCATACTAATTCTTTTTATAGGCAACCAGTGTGATCATACTAATTATTTTTATAGACAACCAGTGTGACCATACTAATTATTTTTATAGACAACCAGTGTGATAATACTAATTCTTTTTATAGGCAACCAGTGTGATCATACTAATTCTTTTTATAGAAAACCAGTGTGACCATACTAATTAGTTTTTTTTCATCATCATTTGAAAAAAGCATATTTAAAAAAATTTCAATGCAGGTAAATTTTTAAGGTCATTTCCACTAAAAAGTGTTGCACTTAGCCCTTTCACTACCAAGCTATAACTCTGATATATCAGATACAAAATGGGTATTTCACTGCTAAGCTATAACTCTGATATATCAGATACAAAATGGTTGTTTTTACAAAGTTTTTACAGGGAGGTTAATATTCACAATATCAGGTTGAAACTTCAGCATGGATTACTCTCTAATCTCAAATTAATAAATTCAAATTAATGACTGATTAATGACATCATATGACCTAAAATGCTATTGCACAATATTAGAAAAAAACATTTTTTCTAAATAAAAAACAATATAAATCAAAATTTCAAGCTGTAAAATATTTACTTTTTACTAGATTAACAATATTCATTATATAAAAAAACATCTATAAAAGAATAAGGATGAAACCATCATTAGAACTAGAAAAATCAGTATTATTATTATCAATATTACTATTCGGTAGTGTTTTCTGCTAGCGCTTCATCAGTGCTTTCATTTATTATATATCTTCAGGTTCGTAATCACTGCCATTATTTTCTACGTCATTTTTATCATTTTTATATTCAATATCTGCATCACTATCAAAAATAAAATCTAAAATCTTATTTAAATCAGTGTAACTTTTATTTTCTTTGGGGCAGGCATCCGACAAAAAGTTTCAGAAGTGCATTTCAATTTTAAAGAAAATGGTAAATGATAAATCTGTCTAGCCCCTATAAAGTTTCATACATCGGCTAGGATTTTATTTTTTAGCCTGTGAATCGCTTATTTTTTTAGTACCCTCGCAATGGGCATCATATTCAAAGTCCCAAACATTGGAGTCAAGGGTGTTATCAACCATGGCTAATGCATTCTGATGCTTAATAATGCAAGACCTTATCTTGATTTATACAATATTGTTGATCAACATATGGTCTGATTGATTTTTTTTCGCTTTTTTGAGTTGGCCATAAAATTTCATTTTGTAATAACTAATTATTAGAAAACTACATATTTCATGAAAACAAACATAAACATTTAATTGCATTCATTATTAGCAAATTTCTTTACAATTTTCTTTTTATCAAACATAGTTGATCCTTCTTTGTTATTTTTTTTTTTTTTTTTTTGTATTAACGTATGAACATATTTTTTTATATCCTGTAAGGCAGGATAACAATAAATTTTGAATTTTCTATGGAGATTTTTATTAGCCTGTTTAGAGAAATAATTCAATGCACAAAGTAAATATTGTTATGTTTAGTGATCATTTTCTTGATCAAATAAAGGTCTGATATTAACCACAAACTTGTTTTTTCATTACACTTTGATCACACACTTACTGAAAAAGTTTTCAATATATTGGAATTTGTCTCAAATTTAATCATTGGAAAACAGAAAAAAACACTTTTGTTGTTTTTATTCTTATACGTATATAATTAACTTGAATTATTCGGCTATGTTATTTTTTTTAGATAACAGTTTTTTATAGAATAAAATGATCTTCAAATAATATGTTCATTTTCAAAAAATAAAATGAGTAATCTAAAACAAAGGTGTATGACGCTGCCCTAAACCATTTATACTGCTGACCTGAAGTTGATATAAATCAAATATTTTCCAGAACTTATTTCTATTTAATTACAGGAAAGAGAGGTCAATGAATTTTCCAAGCTCAAGAAATTATTTCTTAAAAACAAATATGCAGTCATGCAGATAGTTTGTTTAAAATGGTTTTAAAAAACTGAAATAATTATTTAAAATTTTGTGGTTTTATCAGAGAGAGTAAAGTCAGACTTATTTGCTTCTGACACACCATTAAAGATCGCCAAAATTTGTTCTGTCAGAAACTAGTTAAATATTTTTGACTTTTTATGATTTGAATTAAGAATGTATGCTGTGAAAGGTTAGTCAGAGGGTTCTATGATGATTTATTTTTGTTTTGTGCAGTTAATGATTCCACCCAAATGTTTCTACTGTGAGCTTTTACGTTAACTACCTGAAAAACAAAAATAAAAAAATAGCCCTAAATCTGATTTGCAATGAGATTTACGCTTAGCTCAGCTACAATAATCAAAACAGATATGAAACTTAAGTTCAATTTTATCTGTCATCTTCCTCCTTCATCACATTAACCGTTACAGTAATAAGTTTTGAGGACAGGATTATTATGACAGTCCTTGCAATTACCTCGGCAATCAGCAATTGCTGACGTGATTGCCAAGGTAGTTATTAATAGCTTAGGCAAAAAATTTGTTGAGGTAGTTTTCATAAAAGATAAAAAAAAAAAAAATTATGTAATAAATTTGACATAATTTATGTTCTATCATTATTCCATTTATAAAAACAAAACTGCTAAGCGAAAATTCACAAAAATCATTTTTTTTTAAAGTTTTATAGTATTCTAATTTGAAAAGATAAAAATAAAAAGATAGGTAATCTTTTTTCAAAGAAATAATACATATTTTTTGTCTAGCCGGTTTCTTTAAAAAAAAAAATTGATCTTTTGCAAAATAGCAATACATATTTTTTCTGTATATATTAACATATTTTTTTCAATCAAGCCATATTCAAATGTTAAAATCAAATTATTTTAATATTTAATTTTGTGTCTTAACAAGGGCGGGTGCTATATACTGTAAGTTAAATTTAAGTTCAATTTAAATTGAGTTATATTTTTAGATTAAAAACAATAGTTTTATTTTACTATGTATGCAATATACCATAAAATAATTTTTTTTTTGTATAAATTATTCTTCCAATAGATGAAAACAAAATCAAAAGTAATTTCAATATTGTCGATAGAAAATTTGTTTTTATTTAGTAAGAAAATTTGTTTGTTGAATTATGTTTCAGTTTTCTTCTATCATCAATTACCTTATACCATTTTAAACTTTCGCTTGCCAATAAGCTTGTCATGCTTTTGCAAACTTTTATATATTGACTCAGTGAAGTTTAGATATATTTCTCAGAATTTTAATATGACAGAATATTTTATTTGTTGATTATAAATATGTTTTTATAATTTTGCATATTTTGTCGTTTACTGCACTGCAGGGGTAGGATAAAATTGTTTATTTTACTTAAATAATAACTCACGTAAATTGATGAAAAATCAAACCAGTGCCGACCTTACTAAAGAAATCAAAAATATTTAACCTATACAATTAAAAGTTTTTTTTTAATACATTAAAGATGAAACAAAGTGCTCAATATTTATAGCCAAGTCGATGCTTTGACAAGCGTGTGAGGTGTGTGGATGCAATCAAATGTCTCTCCCAGAGAGGAAATAATACTTTGTAATAACAAATATATAATTAAAAATGCAATGGTAGAATTACGTTCAATATCACAAATTTAGACCAAGCTGTTTGTTTGATAGAAACAAGCATAAGTAATTGATATTTTCTTTCTCTTTAGTTTATTCATTCATTCATTCATTATAAACAGATAAAACTTAAAATATAAATATTTTAAGTGTTAAGAAAGAAAAAAAAGTTGTGGAACTGTTTTTGCCGAGGTGCTATGCATTTGCCTCGGAAATCTTTTGCCGAAGCACTTTTTCCCTAATTGTGAGGGCTGTTGTCTTTTACCTGGATGCTAGAAGTTTAAAGGCCTGGATCCACCAATAAGTTTACAGTGAAATTTCTCTATACAGTGGTGAATTGCAAAGTGTATTTGACAATTGCTATTAATTTAGTCTAAAATTATGCCAAATTCATGATATAGATTTAACAAAATATTTTATTTTGATAAAGTTTGATTTCTTTTTCGGTAAATAAATATAGTTATGTGACTAAATCTAATTAAAGCTATTATTTTTATTTTTATTTTTTTTTTTCAAAATTTTATTTGTAATTGTAATGACGTAAACCTGAACTAACTTTTCTGAACTTAATCAAGAAGATTTATATCTATACAGCAGAGGCTCCGGCCCAAAGATATTCAATAGGTGGTGTAGCCTTACAGATATAAAGTATACTCTCAGGCAGATGAAAGTGCTGCACCCAGATAGATATTCAACCTACATGGCAGCAGATTTGGTAATGGTTTCAATGTAAAAATTCCGAAAGAAGCTATTTGAGAATGTTAGGTTTAGCAATCGAATCTGTAGATTCAGTAAGTTACTGGTATAAAAAAGATGTCTTATTGTAATGTATCAATAAAGGTTTAACTCTTAAAGGATGTTTGCATAATGGCTCCCCAAAGAGAAAAATTAGATCTTAACAAAAAGCAACTACACACATAAAAAGTTTTCACCCTCTCGTTTTTTAGAAACTTATGCTGAAATTTTACACTGATTGTATTAATATGTTTACACCTCACCGCTTTTATTTACATAATATCATAAAAACCTAATTTTCTAAAGTACTCAAAAACCTTATAACAGTGGAGTGCAAATATCCACATAAACTTTGCAACAGTGGTATTTTCTCTACTGACATTCTCTACTGACATTATAAGGAATGGAATACTCAGAGTTATTAGTGCATTAGTTGTTCTGTTTATTCTTAGAGCGAACTCTATATTATTCTAAAAAGGTTAAAAGCTTACTCAATTAATAAAAAAGGTAGATAAAACATTTTTTTTTCTTTGATGACCTAAAATTTCACTCAAATAACCTAAATAATATGAAGTGCAGCTAGTCACACAGTTCTTGAAAGGCGTAGGTGAGTTAAAACGAACTTGTCCTTTAAGTTAGAGAAGGAAATTAAAAGTTTCTATCAAAGCCTTGAATGAACCAACTTAAGATTTAGCCAGTAAAAGAAGTCATGTTCTATGAATATCTTTGGTAGGAAAATATGAAATATGATATTTCAAATCAAATATTATAAATAGTTTTGGAAGATTTTTAGTAGTAATAGGCTATCTCTAAACTTGGAGGTAGAGGATTAAAATTGTTAACATCAGTGAGTCTAGAATTTAAAATTTTGTTGTGCACAAAGAACTACACCAAATACAATAATTCGTCAATAGTTTTCGGTGCCTTAGGAAGCATGCCAAAATTTTTAGACAGTAACTTGGAAAAACTTGGATTTAGTAAATATGAAACGAACTCTTCAGTACTATTAATTTAATTTAATCTGTTGTTGGTGCATTTAAAATATGTAAACCATTTATGAGGCTCAATAAACAGGTTCATCCTTAAATTTGTTTTGCTGTGATTTTAGTTGAAAAAGGCAGATAAATACAGCAATATAGTTTATATTTATTTTCTATTTGTGAGGTTTTTCCAATACATCTACTTCAATTTGAAGTGTTTTTTAAAGGTTTGAAATGTTTATAAAGGTAATGATTAGCAAGTAGATTAAATTAAGCCCGAAAATTGTGTTTTTGATCACATTAAAAATAATATGTGTAAATATTGGTAGACAACCGAATAGTATGATATTTGTTTTGTCCCCTTACATGGCTTTTAAGTCCTGTTAAATTCTTGAAGTCTTTGTCACTAATTACACTGCACAAAGGATCACTAAAACTACATTTTTTTAGGGTTGTGTACTCTCAAATGCATTGTAAGACCAGCGAATATTTTGCAAATTAAAGTTTGCAAAAAAGTTTTGTTATCTTTCAAAGCTTAACTTATCTTTTCCTTTGTTCTATGCCTACTCATTTTCCAAAAGTTAACATTTTTTGTAAACCTTTTCTTTTTGTGAGCATTTTTTTAGTTACATTACCTGCTATTCTGTTTTCCTCAAAAAAAAAAAATTATTTTACTCTTGTCAGTTTTTGCTTTAACTTCACATTGTCTTTATATGTGTTTTACAAGTTTTTTTTTTCACCTCCGTTTTACTAACAAATTGAGATCATCAGCATATAAAAGATAATGTGTTAACTGAATTGTTACATGAGTAAGTTGAGTGGTCTGACTTGTGTGACAATTCAAATAAATTTAATTTAAACCAACATAAATTAAAAACTCTTTCCATATCTTCTTTCTATATCTAACAATAATACCTTCATTTCCCTAAAACACAATTTTAATATGATTGAGAAAATAATGTGGCGAAAAGAGTTGGATTAAGTGGAACTTGGGTTGGCACAGTGGTAAGACGTTTGACTATGAAACGAAAATTCGCAAGTTCAACTCCCACATCTGATGGAAATTTATTTTCCATATTATCTCTGAGTTTATGAGCAAAACCCATTGCGTAATGCAACGCTAGCTCAATTTGGTCGAATTGTTTGGTTGAGCAAATTTCATAGGCGTAAATGGTCGTTTTCAGTACTCCAAGATCCACCACGTGGGCCCTTCTTGAAATGTTGCCTCAGCAATTTGTTGCTTCCCCGCATTAAATAAAACATTCTCATTCTCAAGGATTTTCACCTTGTTTGACTTTATTTATTTATTTTTTTTATTAATTTTAGAGTTTGGTGCTGTTCTGATTCAAATATTCTGCCACCGCTTTTTGTACTGGATCTAAAAATGATGTTTTTGAAATTTCTTAAAAGCCATTCATTAAATTTTTTTTAAAAATTGTGTGAAA
The DNA here is from genome assembly GCA_035046665.1 of Euphysa ruthae. Taxonomy (NCBI): domain Eukaryota; kingdom Metazoa; phylum Cnidaria; class Hydrozoa; order Anthoathecata; family Corymorphidae; genus Euphysa; species Euphysa ruthae. The sequence continues at coordinate 3,481 of JAUZNK010081200.1, read as the reverse complement.
TTAGAGGACAATAAAGGGGTTTTTTGACCCAACAAGGTTATAAAATCATTTTACTGATATTAAAATTCCGCCAGCTTTAGCGCTGCAGAAATTGGAAATGCATAAAATTTACCCAAATTTTATCCAAATTTATTTTACCCGAACTCTTGAGTGTAAGTACTTGTTTGAAAGAAAATTTTATGCTTGTTACTAATAAACAAACAATAAATAGATATAATTGCACTAAAGCTAGTTTGAGTAAAAATAAATAAAATAAAAATAAACTAATTAAATATTTTTATAAAATTGTTTTTATTTAACAGAATCTTTTACAATGGTTGTTTAAAAATACCTCATACTTCATAATGAATTTCATTAAGTTAATCTACATTGCTGTAGTTTATTTCTTGGTATGGACTACATGCATATCCAAGGTAAATTTTTTTTCAACATCCACATCGTTTGTTTGAACAATTGTTCTGACACTAGCATCTTTATCATTTTAACTATTAATGTAGGTGCTGCTAAAAAGTCAGTTAAAATAGAAACATACTCTCCTGATTGTTCCATCCAGCCCCAATCCTTTGCATATAACGTCATGTCTGCTTCCATTGCATAATCCGATAGTTTGCGCAGACTACAATATTTAGTAGCTGACGCAGTAGGAGGTAACTTTTCCGGTATTAAAAAATATGTCGCTTTACTAACTTATTCAACAAGGTGCTTGTGGCGTAAAACATTAAGCGTTTGATTCACATCACCTTTGTAAATAGCAGTCATTGCTTTTTCTTGTGCATCTATTATTGCCTTGTGGTTTTTTTTACTGTACTAAGTAACAGTGTTGCGTCTTGTAGTTATTTGTTTGATAATATGGTTTTGTAAACAGTGGCTTTGCCTGCACCATAAATATAAGAGGTTCTGTAATTGCTTTGGTTAGTTGCGAGTTATCAGGTTTTAGTAGCAAAGTTGTTGATTCAAATAAAACTGGTGGTTATGTGCTCAATTCATACTTAGTGCATTCATCAAGAATTATATTTTTGGATTTAGTGAGGACCATTGACCTTTGAAATAAATCAATAAAAACGCCATGGTTGTCACTAGCTTTTACACTTGTTTTTGTTGCTAATGTTTTCACCTTATCATTTCTCTTTAACGTATACATGTATACATCTTTGCCTTTCATTTTATAGATTAGTACTTTTCCACATTTTAAAAAAAGTGTCAACATTTACGTTTTTATCTGCAACTTGACCTGTTGAAACGCGTCTCAAAGAACTGTCATTAAATGGTGATATTTGTTGCATGTATGAAAGCAATTTCTCTGTTTCTTGGTTATCACATACTATCATTGCATTTTAACACCTTCATGCTGTTCACTTGTTTAATAATGTACATCAGTTAGTTCTTGCATTTTAAGGTTTTAAGCAGAAAAATAGGCAACCATGTTGTTCTCTGCACTTCATTAAAACCTGTTACCCGTATAAATCCCCCAGTTTAAGAGACCACATCAAGACTTGTTTCATTATTAAGTCCAGTGGTAATATGGCCCATTTTCTGTCACTATGTCTGATAAAGTTACCATCTCATAAGTTTTTGTAAACCTCTTAATTTTTTTCTTGAAGTTCACTCATAATTTGAAGGTACAGATATGCTAATTTTTGCATAATTGTGATGACTCCCAGCGGCTAAAACTGGCAGTGATACCAAGTTTAGATTTAATTCCCAAATTCCTAAACAAACAGCACTTATCAAATCACGTATCAAGTTGACAAGGTGTTTGTAGCTAATCCACAATGATGCAGTTTTCGGTGCAATCGACAATTTATTCTTTCCTTCCCTGGAATCATTTTCAACTTTTTGAAATGATTCATTTGAGGTAATGTTGTCTAAATTTGTATCCATAGTTTTCAGTTTGTATAAATATCTTCTAACTCAATTCGCAAAGTTTCGTCAGATGAGATTGCTTTTCTGCCACCAAGACAGATAGGCAATGATCGGCAATAGAATGTGCTCTTAACACCTGTCAAACAGCTTTTTCTTTTAATATGTATTTTCTTTATAAATGACTAAAGGTATATTATTCAAACTAGTGTTTTTCCATACCAGTACCAATTGCATTGAGCAGATTCATGAGAGTATGAAATGTTAACAATAATACTACAGTTTTTCTGATCATACCATCTTCTGACCTTTGAATTATTTTTGATGCCTTTCAGTATAAAGGTCGATCAAGTGTTACAACTGTTGGTTTTTTTAAAGTTTTAAGCGATATTTGAAACATAGTGTTGAGTAGATGGAGTTCATATCACTTGCACTCATATCAATAATTGGTAAAAAAGTCACCATAGCTTTACCACTATGATCTGCAGGACAATTGTTATGTATTAGTGGCATGCATCCGGACCAACTTGGTAACGGATTTTGAAAAAAATCAAGGTTATTGCCGCAAAATATCAACTGGGCTAGAAAATACTCCAGATTCTTGAATTAAATGTTCAAGCACAAGTTTTCTTCTTGTAATAGCACTCTCGGGATAGCAGGGATTGTTGATTTCAGACATTTTGTTTGTTTTTTCAGTAGAAACCGGCTTTTTTCAACTGGAGTGAAATCAAACGCTCTTTTTGTAATGGCAGCTATTATTACAATCTCATGCATGGTATTTGCACCGTTTAATAATGTGCACGTATTGTGGTTGCTATTATTGACTGCAAAATGCAATATACTGTCTTTGTCCAATTGACCTTTTAACGTACTTTCAGCATTTACAGAAGCACTTTGCTCAAAATTAAATACTTCGTTATGTGATAAGCAAAATCCAAATCTGTTTAAAGTGTCTATAGTATGTCTTGAACAATAATGATGATGCATTTGAAAAGCAAGATTTATTTGTAAGGAAGATAGTTGTTTTCTTGGCCTTGCATCTTGCATGCTACTGTGTCCTAATGCTGCAACTTTAAGATAATTATAAGGCACCAGTTTATTTCAAGTAAAGAGTAAAGAGTAATATATTTAGACTTTATGGAAAAAATTTTATAGCATTTATTACATTTGTTTTTATTGTTTTAATTATTTTTGCAATTGTTTCTAGAAGTAATATTTTTTGCAGTCGTATATTGATATTTTTGGATATTTCATAATAATTTCTAAGGATCGTCGTTGACCTGCTTGTTACAATGTCTGATTATCCATCGATGCTTGACACAGTAAGTTTGTCACCAAAATATAGCAATAGTTTCATGTAAAATTAACATTGGTATATGCAATTGAAGACAATATTTTTTAAAAGTTTCCAAATAGTAAACTGCTCCTCATCATGCTATTCAAAATATCTACATGTTTCAAGAAATACTTCAATTTGTTTGAAGTTCTCTGGGTGGCCACTCTTTTTCTTTTTGTTACACACATGATTGACATCGGGGCAGTATTTTTGTCGGAATCTAAAGAAAATCGTTAATAAAAGTTTATAACACACATTTTTATAACAATCCACAATGCAACAACT
>JAUZNK010081189.1:0-13187 GCA_035046665.1 Euphysa ruthae | reverse complement strand
AGACAAGTTACTGCTTTGCAACAGACAAGTTACTGCTTTGCAACAGACAAGACTACTGCTTTGCAACAGACAAGTTACTGCTTTGCAACAGACAAGTTACTGCTTTGCAACAGACAAGTTACTGCTTTGCAACAGACAAGACTACTGCTTTGCAACAGACAAGTTATTGGTAAAGTCATGTCAAAAGCTGATCGTGTAACAACAACAAGTGAAACAATAGACTTAAAAGTAAGTAAAACACGAAGTAATACAAACACTTTAAATGTTGTTTCTCTATTTTATAGTTTGGTTTAACTCAACTCTTCTAAAGAAAAAACAATAGGGACAATGAATTTTTGAAAACTAGAAAGTAACACCACTTGCACGTCCAGCAACAGCACCTGCTTCATCATAATACTGTCTTCAACAATATTGCAGAATCAAAGAAAATGGCGTAAAAATTTTTAAAAGAACAGAAACTAAGGCTTCCCTAGACCTTCGTCACAATGGATATAAGATAAAATAATTTCTTTGACACATTGCACTCACTATCATTGTAACTGATAACCAAAGAAATTTTCGATCTTAATGATAAATCAATTACTTCATCAGCCAAAGTTGTATGAAACCTATTTCAAGCCACGGGCGACCCATTCAAAATCAATTCGGGTGTTTAGATTAATTCAAAATATATATATTTTTTAATCATTAATTTGGGATATATGTTCAATAAAATAAGTGGTTGATCCCTCATTGGAAAGGACTATTTTTGAAGATTTTTAAAAAGAATGGTCAAGAAACATTGATGAGCTGTTACGTTAACTAATTCCAGTTTTATCACGTACGGTTTTACTATAAAAGTTATCATTGAATGAGCCATTCATGAATGCTGATGAGATCGTGTGAATATCTGGAAATATCCAATTTTTGTTGAATAAGTCTAAAATTTTTATTTTAAACGCCTTATCCGCTCGGCCAGACAACCATAATTGGCTTGGCCAGACAACCATAATTGGCTTGGCCAGACAACCATAATTGGCTTGGTCAGACAACCATAATTGGCTTGGCCAGACAACCATAAATAATGGACAAAAAACAGCAGATGATGGAAAACAGCGCAGGAGATAACAATAAGGGCTGTTAAAACTGGACATATAGACAAAGAAAAACGTTCTGAAGGAAGTAAATGCTACAGCAGAAGCTTTTTAATCATATTCTATTTCCTTTTCTTGTTTTACAACCAAAGGCTTTTTTTCATCTATTTTCTTCAGCCAAACATTGATTACTTTGATTCAAATTCTCAGGGTGTGACCCTAATTATATTTGCTAGGAAATAATTAGATTTAAATAACGGAAGTTTTTCATCAACCGACTTATTTCTTCAAAATTTTACCCTAAACAGCAAAAAATATTAGGATCAATAACCACTTTAAAGAATTTTACGCCATTATGGATGGAATCTAAAGATTACGTGTATGTAATTTGATTACAACCGAAGTAGGTAATTTCAAGTTAATAAGTTTCGCGTTTTCTATGAATTTAAAGCAAAAATTGGGCAATTTTTGCTGTAGTCCAAATTTTTGAGAAATATTTTATTATATTTATATTTTTATGTAAATCATGGTTTTAGCCAAATCAATCAGTAAATTCCTTTCTTTCAGTTTATTTTTAATTTATTTATTTACCATATTGGCGGATGATCACCGAAAGTCGAACTTATTCCCCGATCCCATAAATCGCCGAACGCGCAATGCTTTAAGGTATCTGTATTCATCAAAATGAAAGCCCGCGGAACGCAAATATTTAATATATTGAACATGCTATCGAGCGTGTCAAAAGCTGCAATATTTTGCCAGACACTTTCCAGCTGTCAATGGCAGCCGACAATAAAGTTTAGGTAATTGTTTGTTATCTGGTGAACTTTTTGTCACCTTTGATAGCAATTTAAGTTCGTTAATAGAAATTCCCCTGAAAACATGTCTGAGGTCTTCAAAACTATTTTAAATAATAGCTTGAATTCCTATCAAAACCTTAATCAGCCTTTCAGAAAAACTAGCCAAGGTCAAAATACGATTGGTATATGGGTCCCTCGATATGGAACAATCTTAGTGAATTCACAAAAGCTAGTAAAAATATTAATACATTTAAACAATGTGAAGAAACATTATTTCGAAAAGTTAAAACAAAAATACAATTCTGGTTTAATTAGAGAGAAATTAGATAAGTACTTTATATATTTGAGCTGATCACCCCCTACCCATCGAGGGACCAAAATGAAAATAAGGCCTTGGCTTTTCTTGTGCTTATCCTTGCTATCAATACCTGTTGTTTAAAATATTGTGGTATGCAGTAAAATTTTTTTTTTTTTTTTTTTTAATTTTTTTTAAACTACGTTCTTAACATTTATTTTGTAAATTTTTTTTTTGATTATTCCCAATTTGAAATAAAGAACACTTACTTACTTACTACTTTAAAGGAGTTGCCTATAAAAGAAAAGTCGTGTATACACATATGTGATGTTATGGTAACCAAAAAATCTCCCCATTAAATATAAACTAAAAGATCTTTACTTTGTCTTAAACACCTCTGTAGACATAGACTAAAAATAAAAATCTGTGAACTCAGGTAAAATAACGGTTACCCACTCTTCTTCATTGAATTTAATGGCTCAAATGTTTACAGACTTTTCGGTGGAAACAATAAAATCAATTTCACTAGTATTTGCTATAGTCATTATGCCTTGACACAGATAATAATACGCATGATCCGTTTTAAACTTCGTTTTAAATTTCATTGTAAACAACTTTTAACTCCATCAACCACTTTTAACTTCATCAACTACTTTTAAATAAAATTTTTGTCTCCACAAAACTCAGCAAAAGCAATCGTTAGACATTTTTTGGAAAATGGATACTTCAATTATTTTTTTGTTATTAGCAAATCCGTCTGGGCTACATCCTAGCCAAGGCCATTTTGGATTAATTATGAAACCACAACTTACAACTTTTACAATCTTTTTTATCTCATATTGTTTAATAACTCTGGTTCATTAACCTTTCCCCAACTGCAACTCTTTCCAACAAGATTTTGGTGATCGAGCGAATTATTTCAATGTTTATCAACAAAGTTTTTTGTTCCTCAATTAGTTAGTTGATGCAAGAAGTCTGCTTTCTTATCAAAGTTTTCTAATGTTATTTTCAAATACATTCTTGAATTGTCAATCGTCTTTGTTTGTGTTGGCTAAGCGTATGTCTCTGGCACAGCCAGAGACATATGCTTAGGGTACAAAACGAATGACATAGCCCTCGTATTGGTAATATTGTAATGAGTATTAATCTTAGATTTATGGATCAACTGAAGAAACCCTGCGGACGATGACCAAATATGAAAAGTACTATTTCCGGATGTAGTGGAAAGCGATATTTTATTAGGATGTGAATCTTCAGGAGCACCTAAATTTGATGTTTTGTAATTTTTTTCCTTTTAAAATTTTTGACACGTCAGTGCCCTCGCCAAATTGCTCTAAACTATCACAAAGTGACTCAATTTTTACCGCTGATGATTCAAATCTTGGTGTTAAAAACAAAATTCACGTCTTCCGGACAATAATGGTCTCTTACGTGAATTGAATTGGTTCTTATAAGCATAAGCTTTCTCAAACGTTGAATCAGAAAATTAAATTGCATCAGAATTATTCGATTTACCAGGAACATGCCACATTTTATTATCCGGAACAACAGATATATCAAGTTTTTTATAATCAACGAGTTGATAAAGGTGACTGCAGCCTGTTTACAGCAGCCTCCGGCTCCAGTTTTACAAACAAATTTAGAATAAAATACTTCGCCAGAATTTTGACATAAATGAATATATATATATATATCCCACTTCATTCGTTTGATAGATGCAGCAACAAAGCATTTAACAACAAACACATTTCTATTCGCCTTAACATTTGCTTTTACTCCTAAATTTTTCACACAATTTCCTTCATACAATTGATATCCCAGAGTTTTATGTTTCATGGCTCCTCTGGCACGATTATCCACTGATATAATTCCATTGATAAGGGAATCTGTAATAAATTGATGCGATATAGCAGAAAGTAATGAAATGTCTCATGACCAAGGAGTAATATTATTATTTATACCCACCTCCTAGACTACATTAAGTTCAAAGAATGTTAACTCATGAAATACTGGATCTAATCTCTAACAAGAGCTTTGAATAACATTTGGACTGCACCCATGTGTCAGCGTAACATCCTCAGAGCTCATTGTTAACTTTAAAAACTCTCAAAACGACTAAAAAACAAAAACTTTTTCCACTCCCTAAACTAAAAAATGTCATACCCATTTCATCTAGACTTTATTTTTTCCAAAAAATAAATTTATAAAAGAGGTAATAGAAAATTGTAGAGAAACTTTCAATTCACTATACCTCCACCACATAATGTTAATACGTTTAAGGAATGCTTTAAGAAAATACATTTACCCAAGGGCAACAAAGCTTTAACACTTTGGTTTGTTTTGACATTGATGAATACAGATACCTGAATGTATTGCGCGTTCGGTGATTTATAGGAACGGCCTATTAAGATATGTCCACCCACGGAAAGGCTCGAACCAGAAGTTTAGCGCATATAAAGCTTATGACCTGCCTCTGAACCACATGCCGATAGAATGAAAAAATAAATCTTTTCGAAAAGCCTATTTTGAATGGTTTTCAGATAATAAAAATTTTTCTCTTTAATATTTTTCCTACCAGACTGGTACAGTGCAACCTATTCAACTATGTCTACTACTCTGACTTTTGCTTTCAAATCTTCTTATACTACGAATAAAACTGCGCAGTCATTGCTTTCACTTTTTCAAACAAACTTCTTCGAAAAGATGTCGTGTTGAAAAGAAGTAACAATCTCTGATTGCGATATCTGATCATGCCCAGAATAATAAATTGGGTAAGGCGGAGTTTCCTTTGTTCTCCAGATTTTTTAATCAATCAAGACTCCCCCAAGACTTTTTGAAAATGAACGTAATCCAAAATGGGCAATTGTTTTAAGAAATTGGAAAAATCAGGACAGCGGTCTTCGAAGACGATTACATACATGCTCGCAGTTGAAATTATACTTTTGAGTTTTGCGCTACCAGGTCATTCGACCGGTTTAACCTGGATCCGCCCCTGAGCATAGCAAAAAGTTTTATGTTTCATTTTATTTCGTATCTATTTTATCTGACATTTATGACCAAGCCTTTGGTCTTAAACATCAATGAGTTTAATACTTCTTTTTGAGTAACTGGTAGTACATCTAATGGTAGGATAAATATTATTGAAAAGTTTTTCAACCCCGCGTTGCCATATAATAAATAGATCATCAATATAACACTACTTAACACTTACTTTTCCACGTAGGACTAAACTTAGGCATATAAGGTCAGTTTTTTTTAACGTAACACCCTGTATGTCAAAAAACTCGACTATTATCTTCGAAATGTTTATTTTTGAGAACGAATTTTAAAATTAAAAATTTTAATAAGATCTCTGTGGAAAAAGATTTGTTTTCTCGTTTATTTAATGCTTGTATAAATACTTTGAGACCATCTTCATGGGAGATATTAGGTTAGAGCCCTACAAAATCAGTAATGCATTAAAGGAAATCTTTTTTTAGAGTGGAAGATCACGCAATTTTCTACGGAAATCTTTAGTGTACCGTATAAGTCATCTGTAACTATAGGAGGTTGCCCATGTTAAACAGCAAAGCTGGGGGCGTAGATTAACATAATATATTATGAAACCATAATATTATGAGACAGTATTGAAATGATACAAGGATGGTGGGCATGTATTATGCTAACAGAAACCAAATTACCAAACCTACTTAATGCTTTTCCGAACCAGGATTTAAGAAGGCATAACAGACAAGTGCTTCGATGTTCATCAGCACATCAGTTTAGCTTGGACAATCTCCTATAGTCAAAGATTATAAGATTATAAATCTAGTACATTTATTTTCCAAGACAATTTATATCATATTTAAAGAGCAGCTTTAGCTTGGAGTTTTGTCCTGTAATCTTTCAGCTGTTAATTGGAAATAAAATTATATGTTTTTTATATGTATATCTAACTTTAGGGAGCTGGTGGGTAAGTTGGGCACCACTTGGTGGCATCTTTATTGCAAGAATCAGCCGAGGTCGCTACATAAAAGATGTGATTTTCTATGCATATATTTTGCCGTTCTTCTTTATTGCTTTTTGGCATTGTGTTTTTGGTGGCATCGCAATTGAAATGCAAAACTATGCTATGGCGCTGAACATCACATGCGATTGGTATACTGATAAAGTTGGCAGTAGGTAAAGTTATAATTTTCCAAACCTACAAACATCTTTATTTACTTTATTCATTTATTAATCGCATTTTTATGATAATAAATAGGAAGTTAGCTATTAAATTAGTCAGTAATAATAATAACATGATGAAATATTTCAGAAATATTTTATATATTTTAGAAACGCTTTATTTGCATCGAATTGGGAAACTATTGATAAAACTTATTCGGGGGCCGTTAATTTAGATTGCTTTAATAAAGGAAATCAGCTGTTGCAAGTTTTCAAACAATACGATGATATATACGAAGTATTTGTAATAATATCAATAGTGTCATTGATTTTATTTTATACAACAAGCTCTGATAGCGCGTCTTTAGTTATCGATTGCATATCAGCAAACGGAGAAGAAGATCCACCCATGATTCAAAGGATTTATTGGGCTTTAACAAATGGTGCGTTGTCGACAACCATGATAAGGTTTTCGAAAGATATAGGGACACTGACTGGCTACGCTACAATTGCTGGATGGCCATTTACATTTTTACTCATATTTGCATGCGTCTCTTTATGGCGAGTTCTCCAAAAAGAACCTTTTTGGAATATTGAACTCGAGGGTAATTGGAGACATAAGTTTGGTTATATCAATTCACTCCCACTTGCGTTAGATTCTTTGCTAAACACTTTTTTCCCGTGGTTTAATTTGACAAATATAATAAAAGCATTATACGAGGAACAAGAAAATAAAATGTCATTAAAACAAAAAATATTGTTTTATGTTATAGTGGCAACTCCATTCTACTTGTGGATAATTTTATTGATAGCAAAAGTAGGGTTAAAAAATATTGATAAGTTCGGCTGGATGACTTTGCTGGGATTTTTCGCCATAATTGCATTTTACCGGTATAAGATTCGTTACAAGAGTAACATCAATGGAAACATAGTGGAAGATTATTTCTTATCTATGATATATCCACTAACAATTGTTCAAATGAAAGAGGAACTTTCGCTAAGCCCAAAACCTAATTCAAATGAAATGTATGACAACCCCAAAGCAAAACATGAAATGCATCATATTACTAAACTAAGCATAGAGCCGGAAGAAGTATTAGAGACTTAATCAAAAATGATAAAGAACTATATTCTTTGCAAATATATCACTCAAGTGTAATATTAGACGAATTAAATAAAGAGAAATAAGAGAATATGAGAAAAATAAGAGAAATAAGGGAATTTCTCGAGTTAGTATCATCAAGTGTTCTCGCTAACGTCTTTCACTAAAGGTGCGTAATTAACAAGTATTCAAGCTATTAATTGTTAGCTGCCTTGCAGACGACGTTGAACATTATTTGATTGTTAGAATATTAGATAATTGATTTTAATTTATTTAATATTTTCTTATAATTAAACTTAGGTTGCTATGAACAAATCACTCTATCGATAACCTCTAAATTAAATAAAACGAAATAATATTAATCTTATTAAAATTCCGTTCCTGTATTAGTATTTAAATTTCAAAATAATGTCATCAATTTTAGCATTAATAATTCATAAACTTATATAAATGCATTTCACGTTTCATCTTGAATTTTTTAAAATTCGAATCTATCTAGAGATAGAAGTGAATACTACTGGAGTTTGAATTTTATTTTAAAATGCAAAACTGATACCTTGAACGGTCGTAGGAACCAAAGTTAACCAATGTATGTATTTTATTAGATTGGAAGGAATTAAATTATTATTGAAAGAGTGAACTTGTTTTAGCCTTTGGCTTCTGTATATCCTTTTCATCTGGAAATATGGTGAGTAAAACCTAGGTGGCTTTTTGCAGAGACTCAATAATTTCCATCTGGTCTCAAACACACACGAGTCACCTTCTGATGCTTTAGATTTTTTTGACTTGGTTGATAAAAGTAAGGTTTACGATTTGATAATATCGAATGAGAAAAGTTTTGAGTGAGCCCAATCAATCATAAACAAAAATTTCACTTCAAAATTCCTTGTGAGTCATTAATTCTAGAAATTAATGTTCATACATAAACTGTAAAGAACATTCCAACTCATTGCTTGGAAATTGAAAGAATATTCTAGGTGATATGACGATAACAATTCCATTTATTAATCCAAGCATTGTATAATCATTTTTTTGTGTTGTTGCTTTATTCAAATGCTGATTCCTCTGTCAGTATTTTAATTAATGTTTGTTCTCTTTCCTTTAATGCTTTCCTCTTCTTTTAACAAAATAAACAATAACCAGGGAAAATTGCATTATTTTCTTTCGATTCTGAAAAAAAAAAAAAAAAAAAAAAAACAGTAAAAATACTAATAATGAGACTGTTTATGATAAAGGGAATTTTGAAAAAAGTTTTTTTTCCGTAACAGACCAAGAAATCATTACTGAACAGAGATAGTTGTATTTCTTTGGATAATTTTTTCGAATTGGAATTGGTATTAAGTAATACAGATATTTCTTTAAAAACAGGTTGAAGAAAAACTATGGCGAGGCACTATTATTTATGTCTCCAAAATACCATAGTTGCGAATTAGTGATAAGTAGAAGACGCATGGAAAAATCTACAATAAGTGACACCTTTAAATTTGAGGAAAAAGCATGTGTTAAAAAAGCCGCAGCATTAATTCGTCAGCTTGTAAAGGACACCGTAAATTTAGATCATGAACTATCATGGCTACCCACTGTTGAATCTTTTTCTCCAGACAGTTGAAGACTTCCCGAACTCTTTAAAATATCTTTTAAAGAACTTCTTGGACAAAAACTTAAAAGCGAAAAGAAAGAGTACAGAGTAATTTTGCAACGATGTCGTGTATACATTTTCTAATGAAAAGTTCCTTACATTGAAAAATGTATCAATTGGACTTGGCCTACACAGCATGACAGGATGAAGACACCGGTTGCGATCCTGAACAGATCAGTACATTGTATAACTTATGAGAGTATGTGAAATTGACACAACACAAGCGGAATTAGCTCAGTATTTACAGAAAGAATCCTTGGAGATGATCATCAAAAACTTCCAGCCTTGTCAATCAAACTTAAAACCATTTCTGGTTTTTTTATGAAAAAATAGTTGAATGTGTTGTGAAAAAGGATTATGATACCAACAAACTAATTTAAACTTGGAAAGTTATGCGATATAACAGCCTTGTTAATCAACCCTACCTTCGTTTTGCAGGAAGGACATCAAGCTTATTTCAAGTAGAGCAATCTAAAGAAATTATATTAACGTACCTACCGCCAATACAAAAGCCAATCACAGCTTATGGTACCATTATTGAGGTATTTTATAGATCACGTGAGTTAAAACAACAGAGCAACATGAACTACGTCCTTATTACGATGGATGTAAGAGTAGCAATGAAGTCCTTTCGTGTAATTTGGAACAATCGCAAATATGGAATAATATTTTAATACATCCTAGAGATTTCTATACCATTATGAAATGTTTTTCAGTACTTAGCCAATTTCGGGAAAACCATTTTTCAAGCTGGACTATGCAGTTCAGACAGTTTAACTAGTTTTCTAATTGGTAAACATTATAATCGGTGCTGAATAATCCATGATGCGTTTGAAGAAGCTTTAGACCCATTGTTTATTGCTCAATATTGATATCTTTCCTCAGACGAATTTCAAACCTCTGAATAATTATTGGAAAACTATCCTCAATCAGTTATAAAAGATAAAGATGGAAAGATGGGAGAAACAACAAAATATTGGGAAATTTACATAAAATTAGTAGATTTGGTACTCCAGTTCCAATATTTCATCAGTCGAGATGATTTTACCAGTAGAGACATTTTTTCAACAAAATTAGTGGGTTTAATACTACGCAACAAGGTACAAAACATAAGGAAAAAATAAAGTAATGAGATATACTTAGAAAGCTTGTATCACTATCTAACAAAAACTAAGTTCTTAGAAATCACAAAGAAGTTTTGACTTATCCATTATCACCAGTTTCAGCTCCATTAAGCCTCCATGATAGGTCCATGCGAAAAACGGTGAAAAGAAAATTATTCGATCTTGCTTTGAAAGATTTACATGTTGTCGATATAAATAAATAGATACGAAATTGATAATGATAGTTACATGTGACCATTTGTCGGAAAATAATAAAGTTATGGTAAGATCACCCTCAGGTGATATAGATATTTTGATTTTGCTTGTTTTTCACTATACAGATCATAACAACGTGTGGTATTGGTACCTTGCTGGTACCTACAAACCAGATACATGCGTTTTCTCTGGTCTTGACGCATTCTCAGGAAATGACTATGTTTCGAATTTTTTTGGGAAGGGAAAACAGTTATTCTGGAAGACCCTGATGAAAAATTTATCAACACACATTCGCAAAGTTAATAGAATTTATTGACATTCCGGATGAAGTTGAAGAAAGTATTGTATGCTTCTTGCATGGGTAAAAAAATGTTAATGATATTAATGAAGTCCGTAGTTCCATTTTTCTGAAAAAGTTTGAAGGAAATGGCAGAATTACTAACCTTTTGTTGCTTCCACTGTGCAAATCTATTTTCACACTACTACATGTTATGAGATCATATTAAGTAGCATGTATATTTAAAAAAATCAGATAGCCTTGTTATGAAACATGACAGTCCTGATGGACATGGATGAAATGAAGATTTATTGGTGTTATGGTACGATATGTCTCCTGAAGATATGACTGGTACGTTGGTAATGATGACAATGAAGACACTGAGAATCATATAAATGAATTTGAAACGGATAATGAATCTGAATACTCTACCTGAGATGATAGTGACGATGAGTGAACAATATATTGATTTTGGATTTTGGATCTTAGATTTGATTTTCTTTCACATTAGAAAAGCTTATATTTCACAATATCTTCTGCAGTGCTTTAGATATAGTAAAAAATTCAACCTGATACGGATTTTTTTTTTACTTTTGCTGAAGTCATCAAAAAGTCCGCCAAAATGGATATTTTTTTCACTGTTTTGTTTCCCTTCCTATCATGCACAAGTGTGCCAAATTCGGTTTAAAAAACTTGTATATTTCAAAAGTTATAAAATTAGAGCGTATTTAAATAGAAAACTACCTCACTGCGGAAATGGAGGGTGTGATGACCAATTCCGACCGAAATTTTCCGATCCTGATTCTACAATTTTCTAACTATAATAAAATCATAATGGCGCTTGTTCCTTCTAGTTTAATCATTACCCTCCAGTAGCTCTAAATATTTTTGGTTTAAAATGTGAAAAACACAGCGTTTTTTTTTTAAATAAGAATTATTTAGTGAATTATAACTAGAATTGTAACTTTTTCCCTTGCATAGAATACGCATGATATTAAAATCATTCATATTGGTACGAATGACCTAAAACCACGAACTAAAACCCTATCTGATTCAGAAATCTTGTTTCCAATGTTGAAGAAACTAAAAAAAAAAGTGTAGGTTTAAGTGTGTGTTAGAACAGTTAGTTATACTTATACTGGAGGTATTATAAATCTACTGATACTAATATACTTCGAGGATATGTTAGTCTTTTAAAAAATAATGTGTGGACCAAACTGTTTCTTGATAATGATAACATCTCTGAGGAACATCTATACCATGATGATAACCATTTGACAGACAGTGAGATAAATATTTTTACTGGTAACCTTGTTGTTTTAATAAATAACGTATCCTTGGTCAGCCTCACAAGTTACAAATAATAATAATTTTCCAGGTAACTCTAAGTTTAACCGATTTTTAGTCCACGGAATAATAAAACTCAATTTACGAGCTCGCATGAAACTCAACCAAAGCCACGACAAAATCCCAAGTGGTCTGATGACTATCAAAATTTATGCCTATTACGTCATACAACCCAACAATGTTATAATATCATATTAACATAAATTCCATATAAAATATGTTCAATGATATTGAATATCTCCTTAAATGTAAGGTTGATATTTTAACAGTTGCTGAAACTACACTCGATGTTTCATTTGCCACTTCTCAATTTTCTTTTCAAGGGTATAAAAAACCCATTTAGGCTTGATGTACCTGACAAAAGTGGAGGACTAAAAAACAATAACATTCCTTCAGGTTTTTTGAATTTTTTTTTTTTTAATGGAAATATTAAATTGGTGTTATTTAAAATTAATATTAGGAGACAAAAATTGGCAGTTTTTTCTGTATATAGAGCGCCTAAGCAATCCTTTGACAATTTCTTGAACAGCATGACACCTTGAATAGAATTTTATTGTAGACGATATGACAATATTCTCTTTACGGGTGACACCAGCATCTCACCTGGCAACCCTAAACTGCAAGCTGAAGACACGTGCATTGATCTTTTTCTAACCAACAGCATTCTCTGTCAAAATTACTTTGATGAAAGTTGGTATTAAAGTCCTTAACTTTCATTTTCAATTTTTCGAGGAAATAATATGCCACATATGTCAAAGGAATTGCGTAAAGCAATCATGAAGACGTTACCCTTTAAAAATTTGACAACTCTGTCGATTTGGAAAATTATAAGTCCCCAAAAGTTTCAAAAACTTTCAAACCTTTATTTTCGAATAGAGGTAATTAATTCGAAGAAAGAATTTTTTAGGTTGAAAAAGATGAAATAATTTCTGATGACAAACAACTTGCTAATATTTTTAATAATTACTATAACTGACAGCCTAAATATCCTGGAGCCCTAATTCTATTTCATCATCTCAAGATTCAATTCAAACAGCTATCGAAGACTTTAGACAACACCCAAGTATAATAACAATTAGAAATAGCTTAAGATAGTAAATCTATTCTCCTTCAGTAGCGATGCCAATCGCAAGGTCCGCACTCCTGAAATATTCCACGGTAAAAAAATATTTTCAAATGGGGACAGTTT
>JAUZNK010081178.1:0-10311 GCA_035046665.1 Euphysa ruthae | reverse complement strand
TTCTTTTTTATTATTATTTTGCTTTACAAGACCTCAGAGTTTGTTTTTTTTGGTACTGGACTCAAATATACCCTAATAATAATCTTCAGGGAATTTGGCCACCTGTCAAAATTTTTTGCTCTGTGAGCCTGAGCCAAGTTTATGGCCTGAAAAAATTTTGTTTTTTTTTTAAAGATTGTGTTGTTATTGGGTTGTTTATTTATTTTTTGTTTTTTTTTTCTTCCTGTTATGTTTGAAGCAGTGATTGAAATACTCTGTGTTCTGCTAAGTTTTACGAAAATTTAAGTTATTAAGGTAAGGTTTATGAAGTTTTTATGTTGCTGGAGTATTATTTATTTTTATTTATTTACTTGTCTTGATGCATGTTGAGATGTTTACTAAATTTTCAAGTCTTTCAAGGAAAGAGAAGAGAGAGTAGGAACAACATTTTAGGTTTATAAAATATGAATTTGTTGTTTTAAGCAAACCCAGTGAAGTCCAATGAGTTCACCCATATCAGTCTGTTTGTGATTTTGTTTTCTAATTTTTCTAAGTATCCGTTAATAATTTAGTCTCTAGTTTTTTTTTAATGGGTTCTTTTATACTCAAATACTTTTATTCTTATGCTCAATTACTTTTGCTTTTAAAATATTTGAAATCCTTCCAGGCTAAAAACATAAACAGTTTTTTTCAAAAAATTCTGAAATGTCTTTTTTGGAAACATTTTTTAAAAATTCTATCAGAACCAGTTTGGTCTTTTTTACTATTACAATTTCCTGGACATCATTTAGTCCAGAAAACGAATTTGTAAATCCACTCATGTATATGTTTGTACCCAGGCTACATCTACGTGCTTTTTTAAAGTATCGTTCTATAAATCTTTTTAATGTTTTGTATAATAGTTTGTATTCATAGCAGAAATTTTTTGACACATTTTTGTTGCTGTGTTTTGGGCCAGTTTAAACCACTATTTAAGTAACATTGTATGTTTAATTGTGTATTATGTAAAGTGTCTATTAATGTAATCATTTTACCTATATGTACACTTATCAAAAAATCTCTTCTTGTAGAAACAGAAAGGAAATTTCTAAGGAGAATTTTATGTCTTATAAAATTCTAGTTTGCAAGTTTTCTTTGTATATATTCTTTAATCTCAGTCATAAGAATGAGATATAAACAAACACAATTTTCAGAAAATCATTAAAAAACCTAGATTTTCCAATTATAACTAATGCTGCTAACCCTTTGCCTGCTTAATTAATATTTTCTTGGGCATACAGCTTGCATAGTATTTAAGAGTTGATTTCAGTTAGAATTTCAATAGTTTCTTTAAGATAATAAGTTTCAAATTAGTAATTTTCTGAACTTTTATCTATTGATAAAAGTTAACATGCTGTGTGTTACCTTATCCCTTTGCTTGCCATAGGCAAAAATTCTAATGCATAATTTGTAGACCAGCCATTTTAGAGCAAAATAAAAAAAATTATATCCAGAAAAAGCATAGAAGGCCAGCGAAGACTTCGTTACATTTTTCTGATTATTTTCATGTTTTATGCCGACAAAGCAAATTACTTTTCAAAGCCAGATTTTTGAAAACAAAAAATTTTTTTTGCCAGATTTATTTTGCAAACATTAAAACTAGACAAAAAAATCTGTATTTAAAATTTTCTCTCAATTTATTCGTTAAGTTTTGTTTGTTGGCTTAATGCACTAAGTTAGATTTCAAAGATAAGAAATAAATAACCTGCGTAGCTTGATTTCTTGTTAGCTTATATCCTTGGCTACTCATAAGAAAGTTTAAAATTCACCACTTTATTGAAACTCACCTGTCATACACCATTTAAAAAAGAGAAATTAAAAACAAAATTGTAAAAAATGTAATTTTTGGATGATTGGATTAATGATGTTATTATTATTATCTTTAGACAAAAAAGTATTTAAAATGTCAGTGTCAGAAGAGCGATTCCATTCATTGGAAGTAAAAATAGACCAAATTCTGGTATAGGTTTTTCTTTAAAATTGCTTTTATTTGTGTATTTTGGTGAGCTGTTATTTAAGAAGAGGAGAACAGATCCTAGCTCACCATCTCATGGCTTTCGAAATCTTATGACCAACCTCTCATCAGTATCACTAAACTAAAAATGTAGTTAACCTCTAGTTTATCGCAACATCTAATTTTCAATTTTTGCAGAATTTTCCTCGATTTATGCAGGATTTGCATCAGAAAAAAGAGTTTTGCTAAAATGGGACATATATCAGTAGTAAAAATTTTATAAAAAATTAAAGATACGGCTGTATCGATTTAATGTATAAATTTAAAAATGTGAAAATTTATACCACTGGTAGAAAGTACATAGGTGAGTCAAAAATATAGGATTTTTCATAAGCAGGTTTTTTGAGAGTCCATTAGCCACTAAAGTGCTTGTTTTTATGTGAAGTTTTTCTATATTTTTTCTTTAAAATTTATTTTCAGCAGAGGTAAAGTTACCATTAACAAACTTTTTTTTTTTAATTCCAGCTGATAATGTACTTTATTCGTACTTCGATTTGTTTAGAAAAAACAAACTGAAGATTCTGCTAAGCTTGATAGAATTTTGGTAATTTGTTTTTATTGTTTTTTATCGCTTTTATACTTTTCTATGGAAATGGTTTAAATTTGATATTCAGCTATTTTGGATTATCCGTTCTTCTATACTGAATATTACAACTTCCATTTTTTTATCTTATAAACTAATAAACTAATTATAAATGTTCTAATAAAATAATTAAAAATAAAAAATAAAAAGAATAGTAATAAAAGGTAAATAGTCGGAAAATTGTAGAAGGCCATTACGGTAATTTTTATTTATTTAAATTCAGTTAAGGTTTTTATTTATTAAAAGGTTGTTTCTAGAAGTCCAAAATAATTATTTTTTTATATAAAAGCTTTCAAAGTGGTTTTGAAAGTATAAATGGAAGTATCCGTGTTTAGGTTATGGGTGATGATAAGTTTATTCCAAAGATATGGTCCACGAGCAGAAATACAAAAGCAAAGATTTGATTATGTTGATAATGATCAGATTTTAAAGCTTTGATATTAAGATCATTGGGTTATAAATTTTCCTAAAATATTTGCTATAATGTGTAAAACAAAAACATAAAAAAAACTTGTTTGTTTGTTTGTACATTATTTTGAATTCTTAAAAGCACAAAGAACCATGTAAACAAATGAGGCAGAATAAACCATTATCATTGTTATTAAAACCTATAGCATAAAAAAACTCAATACAACATTAAATTTTTCTCAATGCAACAGTTTTTTTTTTTTTTTTTTTTTTTTTTTTTTTTTTTTTTTTTTATTATATCTGTTTGTAGAGTTATAAAAAATGTTTGATATTAACATTGCTCAAAAATTAAAGATGTTTATTTAAAATAAACTTTGTTAATATAATAAAAAGGGATCACCCAGCAACAATAAATAAGTTGTTAAATAGATGGTTTTTCAGCTAGACTTTCAGGATACTTTTTTGTTGATAGTTGGATTCAAATAGCCAATTATTTTAGTCAATTAAAAGTTTATCCTGAGACGTAAATACTGGGTTGGCACCTAAAAGAATTAGTCTTGCCTCATGGGGTGGAAAGCCTCTTAAGCGTTGGACGAGAATCTTCTTAGAGATGGTGTTTCGATAAAAACACCAGTTGGCAAACTAGTAATTTCTTGAGAGGTAGAGTATACCACCCGTTCTTGTACCACTTCTTTGCCCATTTGTGTGGATGTAGTGTTGTCTGCATTGCCATGTCTGATGTAGGATGATGAATACTGGTCCTCCTACAGTCTTTTTTTGTTTGATGAGTATAGTATACTGGTTTTGGTTAAATAATGCTTAAGTTAGCTATCTCTGTTGAGGATACCGAGATATTCCTGATTGCTACATAGTCGGCTGTCAGAAAAGAGGCCAAACTCTTTGCAAGCATCTTAGAGAGGCTACTCAATCAATAATTGTTAAACAGCATCAGCAGTTGTAGTGCCAAGTTCCATTTGGAGGGTGACTTCTCATTTATAACAGATTGCTTCTCTGAGGCCACAACACTGCTTTTGCTAAGGCAAAAGGCTCAAAACTGACAAGCAAAATGATAACATTTTAACTGGCTGTCTGCATTTACTCAAACAAGGCTGTGGGACTTCATTTAAACCCAATATTTTACAATGGTAATTCTAAGTTAAACTAAATCAGGCTGTAACACATCATCCTAACCTTTATCTTTTTCGTTCACCAACATTCGTGGTCTTTGCAGTAATTTATCTCTTGTGGAATCTTTTATCTCTAGTGCATCACCTGAAATCTTTTGACATTTTTGAAACAAAACTGGAAACTCCATAAATTTGTCTGAATTTATTGTATTTGGTTTCTTTGTCAGTGACAATCTATCGTATCTCGAAAATTATGGCACATCTCTAGGAGTTTTTCAAACAAGAATAAGTTTTTGATTTCATTTTTCTACTATAAATAAGGCAGAACTTTTTTCTAAATTGTTCATCAGTAACTCCACGATGATTGTGAACTCATTGCCTGATCTTCCACCTTCCACACTAACTTGACTCATCTCAAAATAACCTAAGTTATTGAAAATATAACTAATCTTGTTTCCACATTGATTCCTGTTTTCCCTCTTGTTGCAAGTTGGTATCTTGTCCCAGTATTCAAAAATTCTAGAGAGCAATCTGTTTCTCATAATTACTGTCTTAACAGTCTCCTTTCAATCATAAGTAAGTCTTTGAATCATTGATTAACTCATGTATTACTTGTCACTTAGAGTCGCTCAATCTGTATTCTGATCCTTATCGTTTTTGTTCAGGTAGGTTCACTGTTTATGCTTTGACTGTCATCTGTCAGCGCGTCTATTAAACTCTTGAGACTTGTGATAGAACCAGGACAATTGCATTCAACATATTTAAAGCATTCGACATGGTTTGGCATGCCAGGTCAGGATGTTAGCCAGGAAAAAAATTTATACAACGTATAAATTGCCACCTTGCCTTCACAAGCAAGGTGTCTAGCGGGATAACTTTTTTGAAATTAATTAATCTGGATTGCCTAAAGCAATAGATGGGTTTCATCCAAAATGGGTTTCTGTAATTTATGCAGGTGCTTGTAAAAACATTCAAGCCTTTAAAATTTGAATGTTTTTACAAGCACCTGCTTTTCTTCCATCACTGTGATGTTGGCATGTATATTTTTATTTAAAACCCACAACAAAATGGCATGTATATTTTACAACAAAGTAATATATTATAACAAAATATTTAATTTAACGTTTCCTTGATTTTATAAAACTATGATTTTCATCTTTTTAAGGCGGTTTGAAACCGGCTTCTGCATTGTGTAAATCATACTTCTGGGAAAGGAGTATTAATTTTAAATAAAAGTATAGGCAACGGAAAGAAAAACAATAGAGCAACAATAATATTTTAAAAACCTGCAGACGAGAGCTAATGCATATATAATGTTTATGTCCTTACAGTCCAGGTGTTTAAAATCTACTTTAAAGATCACCTGAAATAAAAACAAAAACTTTATATAGCATGGAAGTTTAAGTCGATCTCTCAGACATATCTCTCTAAATAAGATTATTATAAGATAATGGTTTAATCTTTTTATATATTAAGACGTTTTTATTTATTAAAATCTTATATTTGCTATCATAAATAATATTGCGTTTTAATTTGCTATTAATAACATCCCACTTAACAAACATATTAAGTTTTAAGTGACATGCTTTCTTTTTAATTTTTCTTTTAATTTTATATATATATATATATACAATTATATATATATAATTATATATAATGGTTATAAAGTAGAGAGAATGGTTGTTAGGACTTTGCTTTCATACTTCAATATGTGGGAGTTTGATATTATATAAATATAATAAAGTCATTATATTAAATTTGTTGTGGTTTTAATAGGGCTGGTAGTTCATCAATAATTAACGATTAGGTAAAATTAAACTTAGTAGTTGCTAAAAAAACAAAGAAAATCATAGACAAATTAAGTTGATTATCCATTTTGCAGTAACGATCGATCATATTGGCTGTGCATAATACGGTAAACTACAATACATAATTTGTAACTTAAAAAATAATGTCTTTACGATGTCGCTCTCCGCAAAGAAAACCAACAGCAAGAACATGTTGTGCAATTAAACAAATCGACAAGTGTTTTACTTTGTGTTGCTACATTTATTATTGTCAATATATAATGAGTAAAAACCAAATAATTATTCAGTAATTAATATATTCAATTTTTTTTTTTTTTTTACTTCCAATTTTGACTCAGTTGCGAATACCGCATTATACATGGTGCCATCAGGCTGGTTAAAACCTTGTAGAATTCTCCATAAGATGAAGTCAGTGTATCTCTAATGAATTTTTGAATATCATTAAGTCTTTTGTCAGGCAGAGATATCAAGTTGGACCTGGATGGCCACTCTTCGAGTTTTTACTCTGTAAATTCTGGTGTCCGTCAAGTTTCTAATCTGGGACTTACTTTTTTTTCTAATTTTCGTTAATAGTCTTCATGATTCTTGATTCATGATTCTTTACAAGCTTGCTCTTTCTCTGGATAATAATATTCTGTTGGTCTTGATTTTGTTCAAATCTTCAATCACTTTCCTATCATGTAAATTTAGCCTCTTTGTCAATGTTTTATAATAACTATGTCCATGGACACTGTTCTGATGGTTTAAAAAAGAAGTAACCCTGTCAATTAAGACTTTTTCAAGGATTACAAGGCTTTCACCTGCTACTCATCCTTTAATGGTAAAGATCCCTAAATTTCAAAAAAAAAATAATTCATCATGC
This sequence comes from Euphysa ruthae, assembly GCA_035046665.1. Lineage (NCBI taxonomy): Eukaryota > Metazoa > Cnidaria > Hydrozoa > Anthoathecata > Corymorphidae > Euphysa > Euphysa ruthae. The sequence goes on along the minus strand of JAUZNK010081178.1, from coordinate 3,491 downwards.
TTCTTTCTGCTGCTTGCTTGTGTAATTCTTTGCTTTCTGATTGCATATCTTTAGATTATGATCTCCAATCGTTTAATTCTAATGTCAACCATCTTTCTCAGTCTGTAAAAATTTTTCTTGTTCACTTCTTTGAATTTATTGAGTTAGTTGATGTTTCTTAGCCCTTTAAAATCAACATTGCTTTATCAAACAAGACTATGCAGTCTTTGAATATTTTGATTCAGGTCTTATTTTATTGAATGAACAAACATGACACCTCCAGCTTCTCTTTTTGAGGTTCTTACTTTTACTATTTGGTTCAGATGGGATCATAGCAGGAAAGTGACTCTTCACAAGTCATAAAGGATACTAAAGAGATTGACGTCCATTGCATGATTTAGAACAGCATAGTGACTGAAAATTTAACGAATGAGTTCCTCTTGAAGCCTTTTGCTAATTTTGTTTTAGCTGTTTAGTATTTATCAATTTCATGAAACAATTTTTATACCACTTTTTTACACATTTCGCTCAAGAGGCGACTGCTCATCAGGCTGCATGTCTTGTTCTGGCTCAATATCAGAAAGAACAACAGATTCTTCACTCTCTGGCTATATAACATCACTACCAGAGTCAGAAAATCACTATCGGTGAATCAGACAGTTCCTCATCTTTTATCTAACATAGAATTGACAGCATCTTCAGTTGAGCATTTTTTCTTGATTGGCGGAGAGTCTCCCTGCTTCAATGACATCTTGAAATGGCTTTGTTTTGATTACTAAGAATTTTTTGGTGCCTAGTTACTCAAAATCAGAAGTCTAAAATACACAACAATATACTCCCTACTGGTATTATAACATACATTGTTAGTTTGGCTTTTTCTTCGCAAAAAATAGGATCTGTAGTTTTTCAATCTAAAAACGGAAATATCAGCACCATCAGTGAGGCCATCGATCGGACCCAATGGAAATATCCGTTCCGGACGTTTAACGGGGTTAAAATTGATGAGTTGCATTGGTTAAGAATTGCAAAAATGAATTGAAAATTTGCTCTCAACATGAAACATGTGTTGATTTATTAATTCACTGCTTTTATTTTAGGCGTGCATCAACATAGAGGCAAAGAGAAAAAGAGAAAGAGAAATAGTTGTAATGGGACAAGTCGAAGAAGAGATATTGAGGCAAGAACAGGTTTACAGGCGTCGGCAAGAGCAAGCTGAAAGGTGGCAAAGACAAGTGGATGATATGATGAGACGAATTGATAAAGAATAAAAGAAAAATAAGAGATGAAGAATTTTTCTATAGGACATATAGATGTAGTCACCAATTAATGGTCATCAATCAGTCCACAAACCTTTCAAATTTATTTGTACAATGATTAGGTGTCTAGAAAATCTTTCTCCGATATACAAGAAAGTATTTACCATATTTTTATAAATTTGTTTTATCATAATATGACCAAATATTTTTATAGATTTAGATACTAATAATGTTCTAACGGTTTGAATTTTATGAAAAGCAAAATAGAATATTTTAGAAAAAGTGAAAATATAAACATTGATTGAGATCTAAATTCATGATTTATATTAAAGATGGAAGTTTACCTAATCTATTCAGGATTCTGGGTATTTGAATCCCTGAGGAAGTAGGCAGTGGTATAAATTCACCATATTTATAAAAAACATGGTGAAAACCAATTTGGTGTCTGGCACAGACAGTTCACTCAGCCAGGGGATGGTCGATAGCCTTGAATGGCTAGTTTTCTATTGCGTAGCCCCTTAATTAAAAGTCGTAACTCCTACATTACTGTAAGTAGGTAGGCCCTATCCAGCTATCGAAAAATATCCAGCTGTACAAACTTTGCTCAAACATCTCATCAAATGATTAGACTATATGTAACACTAAACACTGATTTCCTCAAAGTGTTTATAAAGGATTTGGTACAAAGGCAAACACTAGTAAACATTAATGATGATGAGGACGATGTACATTCCCTCACTTTGATCATCAGCCTAATAGAAGCATCTCTTGACCCTTGATCTTGTGTCCACCTATCAAAAACCCGTGTTCCTGGACAAAGTTCCCTAATGATGCTAAAATCATAGCTATCAAAAAATGCTCTAAAAAATTTTGTCAGACTTAAAGACCTTGAAATTTGTTTAGGAACAAAATGAATTTTTTTTTTTTTTTTTTTTTTTTTTTTTTTTTTTTTTTTTTTTTTTTTTTTTTGATGTGAACATATTATTCCAACCAAATTCTATCTTCTCTGGACTAATGAAAACAACTTGTAAGAGGTGTAATTTGTTTTTACTTTAAAAAAAAAAAAAAAAAATCATGTAAGAGATTTAAAAAAATGATTATTATTTCTAATAGTTTCCGTTGTTTCCTGTCAGACCAAATTTCGACGGTTAATTTCGTTTTCGCAAGAAATTTATTACTGATATCAAAAAAATAAATGGACAGGAAATACTATTTATCACTAAATTTCCATGACGGTTTTTAGCTTGAAATTAGAGGATTATAAAGATCATTTTAAATAAAATCTGTCATATACACACAAGATATTGTTATAAATATATGTTTTTCAGTGTTCTGGGATAATTTGCTTATTGATAACAGTGTTCTGGAATAATCTGCGTATTGATAACCTTGTTATGGGATAATTTGCATAATGATAACAGTGCTCTTTGTGTTCTTAGTGGATACCAAATCTTAAGGAAAGACAGAAATAGATCTGGTGGAGGTGTTATTTGTTACATCAAGGACGATCTTAATTTCAATGATGTTACCCCCACAAATGACATTGAAAACATATTTGTTGATATTCTTCTCCGTTGTACCAAACCTTTTACTTCGGGTATAGTTTACAGGCCACCTGATATCAACAATTTTTTTGAGCCTTAAACCCACACTTTGCTCCAAATTTATGAGGATGGAAAGGATATATTTATTTTAGGAGACCTAAATATATTAATCTTATGGATAATAATAACAATTATATTCTTGACAACAGAGTTCTCACACAAAATGCACTTTTAAATAAGTATAGTGAATTTTGTTCCACATTTGGTCTTACACAACTAATCAGGGATCCTACAAGAGTAACATCAAACACCTTTTCGTTATTGAATCATATTCTCTCAAATGCATCTGACAAGATCACACAACAGGGATTACTTGAAATTTCTCTTTCTGATCATCAGCCAATTTCCTGTACTCGCAAAATCACTAGGTTTAGACCTGGTACTAAAAAGTTCAGAAAATCCAGAAGTATTTGCAATTATAGTAAGGACTTACTAAATGAAAAAATTAAGTCAAACAAATTTTCCAAATTATGATAATTTTGATAATGCTAACTTGGCCTTTGTATATTTTTCACAAAAATTTAAACAAACTATTAAAGATATAGCACCCACGAAAACAATTAAAATAAAAAACTATTCTCAAGAGTGGTTTGACAAAGAAGTTGCAGAAAAAATAGCTATAAGACATAAATTGTATAAGCAATTTAAAAAG